>CM049803.1:619016-728180 GCA_027422405.1 Ptychobarbus kaznakovi | reverse complement strand
TCTTTCCCGATGTCCTACAGAAATGATAAAACTATCAAAAATTGATTTACTCTGCTGAACACATGTATCACTTTGGATTTTCTTTACACTCAAAAGAACGGATAATATGACAATATGATTTTTTGGTGGTACACAAGGACAGCCACGCCCCTCCTAAAACGTTCCCGCCTATTACATAATTGGGATTTATAGGGTCTTATTGATTTATGAGGACACTCGTTTTACAATACACAAAACATGTCAGTTCTCTGGATAACAGGGACCAATGTGTTTTACTGGTACATGACCATATACATCACACAAATGTGTCAATATGATGCATTACCAAGACTGAGGTGGTTAAAGAGTACCGGATCTTAAACACAATACACAACACAACATACAACATTGTTGATGTATTTTAGAAGTACTTTAATAACAACTTAAAATTGTGACATAAAAACAAACAAACAAAAACTTAAGTGAAATCCACCAACTTAAAAAAAGTCAATAAATAGCGTAATCTTTCTATAAAAAAGGGATGCCACACAAAAAAAAAATATAAATGAAATCCATCAACCAAGACATGCCACATGTTGTAAGTACCTCACTAAATTGATAGTAAACATGAGATTAACTCTCGGAGGACGCAATAAATGCTGCAGATGTGTAGAGAGACTGATGTATCTTTGAGGGACAGGTCATCCAAAGATCAACAAGAGATTGAGGAATTGAGAGAATTGTCATTTTTTGCCATACCAGTTGCATTATGGACAATAACAATAACAACAATAAAAATGCTAATTATAATGGAACGGCATCAAAAGAGACACAGGATGTACTGTAACATCACTTACTTTGGGTTTTCATTTTTAAGCTAATTCCTCGATTTCTTACAAAATCCCATATGTTCTGTGCACTGCGTCTCACCAAAACAGGATCCTCAGCAGTCTTACACTGCTGGCATTCAGTCAATGTGGCCAGTTTTCCTTTAGCTATATGGCCCTTAAAATGTTTCATTATAGCTGTAATTTCAGCATTTGACCAGGCCACTTTCTGCCCTCTCCGTGGGTTTTCAGTTTCTGCCTCACTCTCACTCTCTGTACAGAAGAACACATACTTTAGTGAGTTCTAACACTGAGTGTGAGCTCATGTACTTACATTGATGGTGGTATTGCAATTTAAACCTCTGGTACCTTCAGGAACTTCAGTGGTGCTCGCAATGGGTATCTTCTGAACATCTGCAGAAAATCAGTCATATAATGATCAGGAAACTCAGAAGTAACTCAGAAGAACATTAAATAATAATAATATAATATATACACATTCATTCTAAAGGACTTGGCCTGTTAAACATTTCTTTTTTAAAGTCATTTATCAGTTTTTGCCTTAACATGATAAGTCTCAACCTATTGGTATAGCCAGATACCTATGGATGTGCCCAAATACCGAATCCGTATTCGGAAAGGCAGGGAAAACGAATAATGCGTTCTACGGAGCCACAAAAGGGACATGGTTAGCCGCTTGCTCGCAGTAGCCTGTTACATTACAGTACATAAAATGTCACTTACCACTAGGCTTGCTGCGATAGACGGTGTTGGCGGTGATACCGGTGTTAAGCCGGAACACCGGTTACGTCACTTGCCCACCGCGCACCATCCCTCACCATCATTTTTTTATTTTTTTAATAGTAATAAAATTATTTAGTTCAGTTAGAGATCAGGCACTACAATTAAAACTGAACGCGGCTGCTCAACGCAGCACACCGAATGAACGACAGATCAGATTTAATTTATCACGTGAGGAGAGTGAGTCGAGCTGACAGACAAGAAGGGTGAGGCGAGACAGACGAGACGATGGCAGAAGAGTTTCAAAACTAAATGTAAAAGCGCCTGTTTTAAAAATATTTTGGATTTTGAAAAGCCTATTGACCTACCATTTATCTAAGTTGATATTGGAAGTTTTTATTTAACATTCGTTTCTCATTTATTTGGTTCCACAGTATTTGCATATTTCTATTTTATTTAAACTGTGTATTGTTAATAAAAGTTATATGTTGTATTTTATTGTTGCTTGAATTGAATTCAAGAAATTGATGCCGAATTGCCGCTAATTTAAAAGTGAAAGTAAAATGCGCACGGTGCTTTTACAAGCCATTTATGCAAAGAAAGTGAGGGAAGGTGGGAAAACTCAAACAAACTAAAAACAAACAAACTGCTTGACGCTGAATTGCCACAAATTTTATAGTGAAAGTAAAACACGCACAGAGCTTTTACAATCTATTTAAAACCGAAGGAAAGCGAGGAAAAGAGGGAAAACTCAAACGATTTTTGCATTCAAATGCTTCTCACTACGGTCCTTTCTATTGTGTGATTGGGGTGATATAAGTACATCTGTTGACCTGCGTACCACTGAGCCTTGCTTTCTGGGAAGGTGACATTCACCAGAACGGTCTGAATCACTGTCTGTCTCAACATCAGTCAACTGCTCCTCATGGCAAAGTAAGTCAGACTCATCATACACACTTGCTGCTTCCCTGGCCTTTAAGACTCCTTTTCCTTTGCCCTTAGACACATTCAGGGCAGTTACATCTGATCTCACTAAACTTAGAGGATGCAGCTTCCTGTATATCTGAGAGGAGTTTAGCTTGATCGTAACTCGTTGGTCTTGTTGTCAACTCATCTGAACTGTCTGAATGATTGTCTGACTCAGACTGTGGTATATATTCCTCATCTGACAGCTCGTCTTCCTCTGAACTTACTTCCTATTATCAAGATATTTATGATTAATTTACAGAACCGATAACTCCTCAAAATAAGGAACAAAGGCATAGAATCAAATATTCTCTTACCCACGATGACGGTTTTCCATTCCATTCATGAAGCTTCGAATAGCAGGACTTGTGCCAAAAACTGGAACACACTGTGAGAGAAATGTCATGTGTCAGGACATGTTCAACTGCTAAAACGGGATTCTATGCCTAAACATAGAAAAAGTTGAAAACAATATTACACCCCTATTATTGTTAATGGTATTACATATCTGTGTAGAAACAATCGTCCGATATCTCCTACTGATCACACACTTCAACAGTTATACAGTTTTGAGCTGAATTCATAACATAAATTAGTGATACTAAAATTAATTGTTAAGACACATCATGCTGCATATAGAACAAGACATCATACTAACATTTACATCTCAGGCCAATCCACTTGAGTGCTGCTACAGGTCCCACAAATTCAGCTCATTTGTCCATGCTTGATATTGCTGAAGTGACCACAACATGTTTGCAGACCTGTGAAGAAAAAACATCAGTGAATGTGAAATTACAGCAATAAAGAAAGATCCTAAAACATGCATATGAAACTACATTACTATGCTACATTGTCATTCAATAATCATTTAATGTGTTTTTAGCAACAGTGATGTTGTGGTCATTCAGTTAATAAGATCACTTACAATCATTAAAGAACATTTATGTTACAGACCTTAAAAGGTACTGGCTAATAGATTACTACAAATCTTTATTTAGACCAGGGGTGCCCAAACTCAGTCCTGGAGGGCCGGTGTCCTGCAGAGTTTAGCTCAGACCTGAAGCAGCTAATCAAGCTCTTTCTAAGCATACTAGAAAATTCCTGGCAGGTGTGTTGAGGCAAGTTGGACCTAAACTCTGCAGGACACTGGCTCTCCAGGACCGAGTTTGGGCACCCCTGATTTAGACATCGACTAATATTACTGAAAGTGAAAACAGGTCAATAATTAAATTCTTTTGGAAACAGCTTTTTATTCCTAAGTATATCACATCTCATGCATAGATGGACTTCAGAGCGATCACTGTTGCACTGAAATAAGTTCACCCGAAACATGTGAATACCTCCTTAACTCCTTCAGCGGGGGCACAAAAGCTCTGCTCCTCATTTAACACACGCTCTTTGAGAGGTGACATCTGAAAACAATGAATGTAGAGATTATTTCTTACAACATCAATCTAGCATTTTCTAAAATTATGCAATGCACATTTTATTACCTTCTCAACACAGTCCTGATCCAATGGTAACTGGTCCTTCTTTGGAGTCACCTGAAATTAAGGAAATGGAAATAAAAAATAAATAAACATTCTACTGCAGACAAAGGATTCAGGTTTTGTCCAAATGTATAACGAATTACCTTTTCCAGTCTAATCACTGACAACTGTCAGCTGAAAACATGAAATAAATCAAATTCACAATACCTTCTCTAGGTCTCTGATTTCTGACTGAGACATAGTGTGAGTGGATGGTTCAACTTCACTAAGAGTCTGGAAAATATTAAATTAGACATTTGTAACATTGATTGAGACAATAAATGTGTGCATGAAATACTGATTTAAAACATAAAATTAAAATGATGAAAACAATATAATTATAAAAACAAACAAAAATAAATCACAATACCTTCTCTAGGTCTCTGACTTCTGCCTGGGACATAGTGTGAGTGGATGGTTCAACTTCACTAAGAGTCTAGAAAATATTAAATTAGACATTTGTAACATTGATTGAGGCAATGAATGTGTGCATGAAATACTGATTTAAAACATAGATAAACAATTATTTTATAATCTTGCTTATATTTTATCAATGTAATATACAAGTAAGATTACAACATTTCAAATCAATATTTAAGTTTTACCCAAGATAATGTTCATGACTTTTTATGCATTACATTACATGCATGTTCATCCCAGTATGTCAGGTTGTATGCATGTTAAAACCTGTGTTACGAGGACCACATAAGAACATGTTCTTGACTTGACTGAAGAGTCTTAGTGTGTTGTTAGTTTGACAATGGTATGGTCTATTAGTATCCTTGTTATTCCCGGGACACTGGAACCAACTGAGCCCTTACAATCTGACTTTGCAGCAGTTGGAATTGAACTGCTGGTTCGTCTGGCCAGAGGAGAAACTGGCCCCCGACTGAGCCTGGTTTCTCCCAAGGTTTTTTTCTCCATTCTGTCAGCGATGGAGTTTGGGTTTCTTGCAGCTGCCGCCTCTGGCTTGCTTAGTTGGGGACACTTCATTTCACTTTTAGAACTGAACTGAGCTGGACGATGACATCACTGAATTCAATAATGAAATGCCTTTAACTGAAAATGTAGTGTTTAATCATGTCATTTTACATTATTAACACACTATTTTCCTATTCTGATATTGTGCAGTTGCTTTGACATAATTTGTATTGTTAAAAGCGCTATATAAATAAAGGTGATTGTAACTAGACAAATGTGGACAGCACCCTTAGTTCAAGTATTTCTGTGAATGAGAGAAACGGTGGTGATTTGAGACACAGTGTCTGCGTTAGATGTACAGCATGTGGCCAAGACTCACTTATTACACCCACAATGCAGCAGCAAACAATGTTCACATCTGTTTCTAAGAGATAATGTAATCTGTTCTACTCTTTAAGGACTAACACAATTATTACAAGAACTTCTTAGATACCTCTATAGCTGCTATGCCTTGCTCAGAGTTCTTTAGACACTGATTCTTATCAGTTATCATCTGAAAACAAGTTGCATATACATTAAATAAATAATATGCAATCTTGGAGAAAGTTATTTAGATTAAAAAAGAAAAATAAATAAAGAAGGAAAAATATGACAAAAAACATGATAAAACGGCACAATATTGCACTACTACTGCCTGAAAGTCAAACCAGGGGACCGACTTTTTACCAACTTCTTTTACAATATACATAATCTAAACATAACAATTATAAGTTTTCAATATCATATATTGCCACTATGAGCTGTGAATGATCCATGTTAAGCCTAATATTTCACATCCATGCAGCCCAATGTCATGGTAATAACTAGGGTCTTCAAATACCAGGCTTTTGTCAAACAAATGACACACTGAGATTCTTCAATCAAACATCAGGAAAATGCTCTTATGGTGGTTCTCATAAAACAAGGTCCTCATAATACAGGTGTAAACATACACACAGGAACATGTTCTTATGATGGTCCTCATAAAACAAGGTCCTCATAATACAGGTGTAAACATACACATAGGAACATGTTCTAATGGTGGTCCTCATAAAACAAGGTCCTCATAATACAGGTGTAAACATACACACAGGAAAATGTTCTTATGATGGTCCTCATAAAACAAGGTCCTCATAATACAGGTGTAAACATACACACAGGAACATATTCTAGTAGTGGTCCTCATAAAACAAGGTCCTCGAAATACAGGTGTAAACATACACACAATGTGACATACTGGAATGAACATGCATGTAATGTAATGCATAAGAAGTCACTAACATTAACTTAGGTAACAACTGAAGTTTAATACTTTTAATCTTTACTATAATCCAATAAATCAGAATTGACAGTGTAGAGGTTTCAATACCGTGCATTGCCATGGCCACTCAGAATCACCGTAATCGTATGTGATCTCTTCACCAGGACAGATGCTCCTTGTGGCAAATAAGCATAAGTGAGGTTTTCCATCCACAGAGATAGTCTTCATCCTGCTGTTTGGGTTAATATGGTCATCTTTTACAAGTCGCCCGAGAGAACCGTCATCTTGGGCTGCATCGACACAAAAAAAATGCCAGACAATATCAGCACTGAAAACTTAGGATCAGCAGAGATCATATTCTGTGTGATCACCAATCATTTAACCGTCATCACCAAGCTTTGAGAACATATAACTGATCATTTTAGCAAAACCTGTACTCTAACCACTGACATGTCCACTGCCACATTTTGAATCATGTAATTTAATTATCAATAAACATGTACATCAAACACTTGTACATACCAGAGGAGTTTTCCGTTGTAGCGAAACTCAAACATGAAAACTTTAAGTGTGTCATGATATATCCTTTGCCTCCGCTCATATTCTTCTTTGCTGATGAGGTGGCCTCTGTATTCCAGCAGGAAGTCTCCTTTATCAAACCCAGTACAGCTGAACACACCTCTCCCTGAACCACAACAGAGAGGTAAAAACCATCACTGACAACAACATATAATCAACCTGAGACAACTTTATTACACAAGTCTCTTTAAATGCATAGTTCAAGCAAAAAAAAATATTCTGTCATCATTGACCAACCATCAATGGTTAGCAATATCTTCGTTTGTGCCAACAGAAGAAATAAACTTATAGAGGTTTGAGACAACTTGAGGGTGACTAAATGATGACAAACATCTTCACTTTTGGGTGAACTATACCTTTAACTTGGCTCAATCAAAACATTTAACTCACCTGTAAAATCACTGATGAATCTGCCGGATGGTGACTCTCTTGTGGTCTCTGGTTGTAACAGTATATTTTCCTAAAAGAGGTGACAACATTATTCAATTAAGTGAAAAAAACAGGCTTATATAAATAGATTAATGCTATTTACTTCAAAATGTCTACCTGGAGTAGTATCTGTTGGGGTGGTTTCTTCAGTGCCCTTTGGTGAGTGCGAAACATCATTCTAAGACAGGGCAAAATTAAATATACAAAAGAGGGAGGAAACAGAACAGTACAGGTGTATAAAGTTGATTTTCTTTTCAAAAGATGAGAAACCCTTCAATATAATTAGGCCCTATATATATAAAAAAAATCCACATCAATTTACAATACCCCCCAAAAATAGCCTAACTTTTCTTTTTTAAATGTCTGAATTATTTTCTTACTTGACTTACATCATTATTATCACTCTTGAAAGTTTCCCATTCCAAGTCATGTAGATATTTTTTCGATTTCCCTACAGTTTCAGACACGACATTATGAAAGACACAGCTTCACATTTCTAGACTATCATTACTCTAGATCAGTGGTTCTCAACCAGGGTCAGAAATTCACTTTTCCATTAGGAGGCAATGTTTTCCAGGGCCATTATTTAAAAATGTTAGGGCACACTTGCTAATCACCTTATAATTGCATCCATTTTGTATTTAATGTAAAATACTTAAATTGAACCAGTTAATTGTTTAATTGTAAAATTGTTTCCAATAACAAACTTTTTAAAATGGTATATACAGGGTTCATACGGTCATGAAAAACCTGGAAAAGTCATGGAATTTTAAAACGGCATTTTCCAGGCCTGGAAAAGTTTTGAAAAAATAAATTAACCCACAAAGTTTTGGAAAAGTCATGGAAATTTGTTTCACAATCTTTGTGTATTTGAATGTTTTAGTTGATAATATTGGTTAAATTACAATAGTTAACGTTCACGCGATCCGTCACGTGATCTTCTCTGCGTGGGGTAACGGCGACTCGCAGACGCTGTTGCAGCTAGTATTATGTAGTAAACTCACGCAATGCCAGGAAAATGCCGATTTAACAATGTATGGCTTCATGATGTATAAGGGGTGGCTTGAGAAAGATCAGGACCCGTGACGTGCAAAAGGTACACTGTGCCGTAAAACGTTCGACATTTCGAACACGAGAGAGGTAGCGCTGTCTAGCCATTCTAAAGGTGCAAAGCACCAGTCTGCTGCTGCAGCTGCATGCTCTACAGCTCCCAACCCGATCACCAGCTTTTTCACTCGTGTGACTGACTTGACACCCGCTCCCAGCTGCGGTGCTTCCCTTTCAGCCACTGTAAAAAAAAGACCATTCCGAGTGCCGTGTCCAGAAACGAAACCCTAACTGCAGAGGTACTGTGGGCGCTAAAGGTGGCTAATTGCGTTTATTGTGTTACTGTGCAATCGTTATTTAAATAAATGGTTATTTTGTATTCTAAACTACAAAGCTTGTCATTTATTTTAGTAAAAATATGCTGTGGTAAAACATGGATTTTTCTTCCTATTTAACATGTATACATAGGTGTGACGAGACACTTATCCCACGAGACGAGATTTTTAGACTTATTTTTTTAAATCCTTAACGATGAAATATATAGGGGAAAATAGTATTTTATTCAACTGAAAAACACAAAATGCAAAAAAATGTAGGTGCATTTTTAAATCAACTTGTACTTTATGAAATTAAGCTTCTATTTTAATGAATTATAAGCAGTAATAACAACATGTAAACTACAGCTGCACGATTCTGGATAAATTGAGAATCACACTTTTTTATATAAATTGGAGATCACGATTCTCTCACGATTCTGAGAAAAAAAAGATTAGAAAACTAAAGAAAATAATGTAATTTATTAGTGGGTCTGACAAAATGTTCATTGCTGAAGTCTTTTAAAAATATATTAATTTGAACAAAATAATAAAATAAATTAAATGAAGGAATCAGTGTCTCACTTCATAAAGACTTAAACTGTTGGAATCTCCTGAATTAATGATTAAATTGCAAATACTTTTTAAATGGGTTGTCGTTAACAATACAAGTGTTAAGATGCTTTCGTTTTGATCGCTACTGTAGACTACTTATACTTGCTACTGCTACTATTTGATCGCTACTGTAAGTGTTTATACCCAAACTATAAACTTTTATCTCAGTACTTCTTAGGGATGCACTGAAATGAAAATTCTTGGCCAAAGCTGAAGCCGAACAAAATGAAACACTGGGCCGAAGGCCAAATACGTTTTTTCGCATTTTTTCCCCCATGTAGGAATAGTTTGTAGTAGGCCTTTAATTTGTTCACCATTGCATAAATTAAATAGCCAAAAGGTGCTTTTTACCGTTTTGTCCTCCTTTTCAATTAAAACAATCAATTACAAAACAACAATTTTTAAATATTTACTTAACACTGAATATTTTTTAGCAATCTATCAGACATTATACCAACAAAGCACAATTTTGGGCCATTTTTGAGATCCCCTTCTTGAATCAGGCATGTATTCTTTTCTGTACAAATAAATGTAGCCTTGCTGAGAAGAGACTCCTTTTGAAACATTAGAATATATTACAGATCCCAATTTGAACACTGTGTGAATGTTATAATACATGTATTAATAGAGCTGTTGTAGTGTAATTATTATCATCATTATCATTGCCTTACTTTTTTATTTTATTTTACAGAACATCATTAAAATTACAATACTAACATTTTTTAATGTTGAAGGAGCTTTTATTTTGGCAGAAACCCGCAGGAAGACCTCAGGGCTTCTTTTTGTTGACAGCAGATTTATAAATGATTCTGACAAGTTTGGGAAGATGTTTGTCGCACGTATGGCATTGGCACATGCTTTTAAAAAAAACTAATAAAATGCAACTGCCGAGTAACAGTGTTTTTAGTGCAGATTTTTCTCGCGCTTTGGACTTTGAACCCTGGCGCGGCAAGCTTGTGCAGCGCTATTATATTCAATTTGTGCTTGTATTAGAAAACATAACATTCTGCAGTTTATTTACTAATCGTTTGAGGCCATTTCGCAATTTCAATCATCATACAGTAGCAGCATCATCCACACCGGAGACATGAGATGCAGTGCTAAACAATCTCGCAGTCGGTGCTTTGTGCTTGTAATGAGTTTTGCATCTTTCTCTGACAGTTTTAAATACTTCCACACTGCAGACATGTTTGCTGCATTAGCACTATTTGATCGTGTCACGTCATCGTTCGGTACAATTCATTCGGTCTCCTCGCTTATTTCGACCACAATTTCGGTTGCCGAACATTCAGTGCATCCCTATTACTTATTTTATTTAAATGTCTGTAACACAGAAATAATGATGTCTGGCTGAAAAGACTGTGTTGCTCTTTCTGGACCAGCTGCAGCATGAATGCAGAATGTCTTTAACACCTGTTTCACATCATAAGCATCAGTGGCCGCCCATATCAGTGAATGACAGCGTTCACATCGGAAGGATGATGATGGCCGACCCTCTGATTCATCAACATGGGCAGCTACAAAACATGCTTCTCACGCTTCTCTGACACTCGCTATGTGAAACAGTCGCAATAAAAATAGCTGAATTGTTGTCATTCAGGAAAAAGATTGCGTGGGTGTTTGAATCAAGATCACATTGTTTTAACGATTAAGGGTGCAGCTCTAATGTAAACCCTAATATTTATATTATAATTTTATCTATATATATTTCACCTTTTTTCCACCTGGTCCGTGTAAGATGAGGAATATTTTTTCCTTCTTCTTGGCAATTGTGAAAGCAATAGGTATTTTGTTTCGGCATTTCTTTCTGCATGTGTTCTGTATAACTGAAAAAATATATATTTTCTGAACACCCGTGTAGTCAAGTCCATGTAAAAAGAGAATATAAAACAGGCTGATTAGTTTATGTTTGAACTAATTTGTGGCATACAATGAAAAGCCAGGTCGCTGGCTAATTTGGACAAGTCAAGCACCCGGAGAGCGGTAAAATGGGACGTTGCGTCAACAGCTCTCAGAGATTGCTAGACATTGATTTCTTCAGTAACGTCACCAGGAGCCTAAGGTTGGAATAATTTTGACTTTTTTAATGATTACTCAGACAGCGGTGTTGATTCAGGTTTGTGTATTTAGAAATTTATAAGCAAAATATTCTTTTTTTTTTCGAATTTGTTAATGCTAACCTATCAGACAACAGTTGCAATAGTTAGTTTGCTAGCTTTACCAGCCAGTAACGTTAACTGAGCCATATCCAAAATTAGCTGCAACAATCTTGACATAACGTTAGCTTGCTTCATGTATTTAACTTAGCTAACATAATGTTAACGTTAGCTGGTTTAATAAATGTTTTGGTTTATGTTGTATTGGTATTATACCGATAACATTACGATACTTTTATTTTTAAAATATTATCTATTGTACTTATCTTCCACAAGCTCTGCTGCTAACTTGCATTCAGATGACACAAGTTGGCCTAGCATTATGTCTGCCATTATGTCAATCAGCCTTGCAAGACACCATGTGAATAATGCCTTAAATGTTTTAATCTAAATTGACTACGTTACAAGCAAGCCTCTATAATTCCCTATGTGTGATGAGAAAGTTTGCAGTGGGTCAGTGGGGAGGATGCTGGGATGCACAGTGAGGTGAAAAGTTATACGCTACAATGGCACCGCTATGTTCGGTCTCCGTTTGGGTAGCTCTGCTCAGATTGTGCTCGTATCTACTTTTATTTGCTTTCTCTTCTTACACGCATAACGTCTGCATTGATTGTTTACGACAAAAGAGCACTTTTGGATATTGGTCAACGCTACACTGACCTGCTTCAGTACACTTTATCCACGAATCCAACGTGGCCATTGGAGATTCTTCGGAACAAGGAGGAGAACAATGGCCATCTGAATGAACCCTGGAGGCGACGGATCAAGAAGCACTGCGGGAAATGCACTGGAATCCGCAACAGACTGTGGGGAAAGGGCTCACAGTCCTCCTCTACCGAGTATCCTGCTCACTAATGTCCAATCCTTGGTGAATAAGATGGACGATCTTAGAGCAAGGATAAGTTTCCTACAGGCATAAGGGACTGTAACATCCTTTGTTTGACTGAAACATGGGTCACACACTCGGTCCCGGACATCTCTGTAACGCCGTCTGATACCTTTTATGTTTTACGGATGGACAGAACAGCCGAGGCCGATAAAACCAAAGGCGGTGGAGTGTGCTTCAAGGTTCAAGGGTTCAAGGTTCGTTTATTCGTCACATACTAAATTATACAGGGTATAATCAGAAGTGAAATTCAAATCAAGTCAGGTCCGCTCAGTGGACAATGCAAAAAGGAATAAATGTTAAATAGAAGCTTCATGATCAACAAGAAATGGTGTGACCCCAGTAATATCTCCATTCTGTCGCGTTCCTGCTCGCCTCATCTGGAACATCTCTCCATTATCTGCCGCCCATTCTATCTGCCCTTCGAGATTTCATTGATCATTGTTACTGCCGTTTACATTCCACCACAGGCAGACACTGGCATGGCTTTGTCCAAACTCCACGATGTGCTCAGAGGGTACATTAACAAACACCCTGATGCTGCCTTTTTACATTACATTGCGGGGGACTTTAACAAAGCCAACCTCAGGCTGCCATTTTCCTCACACCGGAATATAAACAAAGGCTCGTTCAGTGAAGAGAGTAGTGACACGCTGGTCCTCCCACTCAGAAGCTATGCTACAGGCGACTCTTGAGGACCTCGACTGGGACATGTTCCGGGCGAGTTCATCTGACGTCAGCGAGTTCACGGATGTAGTATTAAGCTTCATCAACACGCTAACCGAGCAAGCTACTTCTGAAACTTCTTTTTCAAATCAGAAACTGTGGGTGGACAGAACAATCCTTGTTGTGGTTAACCAACGCACTGCCGCATACAATGCGGGTCTTCTATCTGGAAACATGAACGAGTACAAAGCATTGTGCTACGCTCTCCGATGTGCAGTAAGAGCCGCTAAACTCCGATACAGGGAGATAATTGAGTCTCATTTTCTACTCAATGACTCTCAACGCATGTGACTGGGACTGAGGACCATCTGTTCCTTTGGAAATAAATCCTCCGCATGGGTGAGACTAAACACCTTCTACGGTCGCTTTTTTACAAAGGCGACTCTGCCAATCAGCGCGTCAGGAAGCAACAGACAGAGCAGTGATGATCATGTAATCACCGTGTCGGAGGACGAGGTTCGGATGGAACTAAAGAAAGTGAACGTCAGGAAAGCAGCGGGACTTGATGGGATTACTGGCCGTGTTATGAGGTCCTGCGCTGATCAGCTTGCTGGTTTGTTTACTTCAATATTTAATAAATCCCTTGCTACCTCTATGGTTCCCACCTCCTTTAAAAAATCTATCATGATCCCTGTGCCTAAGAACAGTAAACCCTCTTGCCTGAATGACTATCGTCCAGTTGCCCTCACGTCAATAGTCATGAAGGATTTTGAGAGACTTTTAAAGAACCACATTTGCTCCTCCATCCTGCTACTTTGACCCTCTTCAGTTTGCTACCGCCCAAATAGGTCTACTGATGATGCCATCTCTCACGTCCTGCATTCATCCCTCACACACATTGACAGCAAAAATGGCAACTATGTTAGCTGCTATTCATTGACTATAGCTCAGCTTTCAATACTATACTGCCGTGCAAAGGCAAAAGACCTTAACTTCAATTTTGGTCAAATGAGTTATTGCCTTTTTTGGAACAATGGACATCAGTTTTATCATGTGGAAATATATTCAAGTCAATTTTGTTATTTTCTGCTGAAAATAGGATGCTGTTTTTGCCATAACTTCCAAAAGCAGAGGGAAAGCAAAGGCAGAAACCCTTAACATCAGTTACAGTCTTTTAGCTTTGTTCCGCTGCACTCTAGAACGCTGGAATTCAGTTACGCTGGAGTTAAGGCACTCTGCCTTTGTTTTACCAACGTTAAGATTTTTGCCGCGCTGAAGTTACGGTGTTATGCACAAATGTATTGAAGCACTTTTGACACACCCATTAACTTAAATAAAGTGAAAATAAAATTGTTGCAGTGGTTGTTTTTTATCTAGCATAAAGAATGGCCTATTCTCGTGGGAAAATGATGTTGGACATGGCTTTGAAACGCAAACACGAAGATCAAGGTAAGGATATATGGATACATTACGTTTTTTTTTTTTAGATAAAATCTACTTCAGATTTTGTGCAATTCAGCTAGGATACTGGTAGCCTAGTTAGCTAGCTAGCGATGCAAACTTGGGCTAAGATAGGCTACTTGACACAAACTGTTCCTAATCCACAAATAGACTACATGATATGGTGTGCCAGTTGTAAAACACAATAAATCAAAGCCTGGATACTATCCAGCCAATCTGACAGAAAACAGCGCGAGTGGGTTGGGGACGCCTCACGACACACCTCCCCTGGCGAGGAGAAAACATTACACACAGACCAACCCAGCAGATATAACTTAGATCGCAGCTTACCTTTTTTTATTAAACATGGTCAAAATCCATTGAAAACAACATCCACTGAGAAGACAAATCCATTGTTTAAATCCATCATACGCCGGCGGGCTAGCCTAATCTATCAAAGTGCAAAGTTGTCCGGAGTTTGACATTCAATTTTAAATTTTCTGTGGGTGGGCTATTAGTAGGGTGACGTCCGGTTTATACCAACCACTATGAAATTGTCCCGGTTAAACAGTTAAAATGCTGACAGCTAAACTGTGTAAAAGTGTGACTGTAATTGTAGAGGATTCCAACAGCGGGACGTACAACTGCCGCTAAAGCTACTGTATGAGCTAAAAGACACAAACTAGCTAGCACTTGGTCACTCACTGCTGTTGTCGATAAAACAACACAGACGTGTCACGTGAATAAAGGTTGCGTTTACTTAAAACTGGTAAAACTCGTGGTGCATTTATAGTTGTAGTAAAATACCCCTTTTACATATTTATTTTATCGTATTTAACATATGTCAAACAACTAAATATTTTTTTTAATAAAATAAATAATTTAAATAATTAAAATTAAATTAATTAAAATAATTCTCACTATTTTTTAAAGCTATGATATATCAATATTTGTGGAAGGTTACTTTATTAACCTCTTAAAGTGTTATTTTACTTCAATAAGTACAATGATAAAGGTTTAAAATGATCCAGTAGAGTTGTAGCCTTCTCATCATTTTTTATTTTGTAATATTCTATTGATGTAATATTAAGCCTTACTATACAGAACTCACTAAATGTTATTTTAAGGCTTTCATTGTTATCATATAAATGTTTGTATAGAGTGATAAAAGTCAAAATGATCAATAAATTATAAATTACGGTATTTTGCCTTGTATGACCCATTATTTTTTGCAGATAATGCAAAGGCAGAATACATTAACTTCCGAATAAGGGTCAAAGGTCAAGTTTGAGCTCAATTTTTTTATGTAGATAAATATATTAATTATGAGAACTACTTGGCAAATTTTCAGTGTCCTACCTGTCATACAATTGGCTGGACAACAAAAAAACTTTAAAGTAATTTTTCTCAGTTTCACACTCTGGTGAGTTAAGGTCTTTTGCCTTTGTAGGGCAGTATAGTCCCCATCAAGCTAGCTGTTAAACTCTCAGACCTCGGCCTAAACACTTCACTCTGTGACTGGATTCAAGACTTCCTCTTCCGGTGGCGCTGCTGAGTTCAGTCGCCTGTGAATTAGCTCCGCTCAAAATCGTGCTTTTTGTGCTTTTATGTGGGGTTTTTTTACCTATTTTACTTTTTTTTTTACACGTGTAACGTCTGCAATGATTATGTACGACAAAAGAACACTTTTGGACATTGGACACCGCTGCACTAACCTGATTCAGGTCACTTTATCCACGGATCCAGCGTGGCCATTGGAGATACTACGGAGCACCGAGGTTCACAATGATCACCTGAAGAACCGCAGGAGGCGAAAGAAACACCGCGGGAAACGTGCTGGAATTCGTAACAGACTGAGGGGAAGGGCTCACAGCCCTCCTCTTCCGAGTATTCTGCTCGCTAATGTCCAATCATTGGAGAATAAGATGGACGATCTTAGAGCCAGGATAAGTTTCCAACGGGACATTAGAGATTGCAACATCCTTTGTTTGACCGAAACATGGCTCACGCCGACGGTCCCGGACACCGCTGTAACGCCGTCTGATAACTTCTCTGTTGTATGGATGGACAGGACAGCCGAGGCCGGACAAACCAAAGGTGGAGGAGTGTGTTTCATGATCAATAAGAAATGGTGTGACTCCAGGAATATCTCCATTCTGTCGCGTTCCTGCTCGCCTCATTTGGAACATCTCTCCATTATCTGCCGCCCATTCTATCTGCCCCGGGAATTTTCATCAATTGTCGTTACTGCTGTCTACATATCACCCCAGGCAGATACTAGCTTGGCTGTATCCAAACTCCATGACGAGCTCAGCGGATACATCAACAAACATCCTGACGCTGCATGTATTATCGCCGGGGACTTTAACAAAGCAAACCTAAAGAAAGTCATGACGAACTTTCACCAGCATATATTCTGTCCAACCAGAGGACGGAATATACTCGATCATTGCTACACTCCGCTCAAAAATGCCTACAAAGCCCACTCCCTGCCGGCTTTCGGAAAATTATATCATGTCGCCATCTTCCTCACACCGGAATACAAACAACGGATAGTTCAGGCCCCCCGGTGGAGAGGGAAGTGACGCGCTGGTCCGCCCACTCTGAAGTTATGCTCCAGGCGTCTCTTGATGACGTCGACTGGGACATGTTCCGGGCGAGTTCATCTGACGTCAGCGAATTCACGGATGTAGCATTAAGCTTTATCAACACTCTAACCGAACAGGCCACCGAAACGGTAACAATAAAGACTTTCTCAAATCAGAAACCGTGGGTGGACAGATCAATCCGTGATGCGGTTAACCATCGCACTGCCGCATACAACGCCGGTATTTTGTCAGGGAACATGCAGGAATACAAAGCATCGTGCTACTCTCTCCGACGGGCAGTTAGAGCCACTACACGCCGGTACAAGGAGAAAATTGAGTCACATTTCCAGCTCAATGACTCTCGGCGCATGTGGCAGGGACTGAAGACCATCTGTTCCTCTGGAAACAACTCCCCCGCAGAGGTGAGAGCAGATCCGCTGCTGGCAGAAGAGCTAAACACTTTCTACGGCCGCTTTGAATGCAATGGCGGCGCGAATCTGCCGATCAGTACGTCAGGAAGCAGCAGACAGAGCAGCGATGATCATGTATTCACTCTGTCAGAGGATGAAGTTCGGAGGGAACTAAGGAGAGTGAACGTCAGGAAAGCAGCAGGACCTGATGGGATTACTGGCCGCGTTCTGAGGTCCTGTGCTGATCAGCTTGCTGGTTTGTTTACTTCCATATTCAATGAGTCCCTCGCTACCTCTGTTGTTCCCACCTCCTTTAAAAAATCTGTCATAATCCCTGTGCCTAAGAACAGTAAACCCTCTTGCCTGAATGACTATCGCCCTGTTGCCCTCACATCGACAGTCATGAAGGTCTTTGAGAGACTTTTAAAGAAACACATTTGCTCCTCCATCCCCGTCACTTTGGACCCCCTTCAGTTTGCCTACCGCCCAAATAGGTCTACTGATGATGCCATCTCTCAGGTACTGCACTCGTCCCTCACACACATTGACAGCAAAAATGGCAACTATGTAAGGCTGCTATTCATTGACTATAGCTCAGCTTTTAATACTATAGTCCCCACCAAGCTGGCTGTTAAACTCTCAGACCTTGGCATAACCTCTTCACTTTGTGACTGGATCCAAGACTTCCTCACTGCCAGACCACAAGTGGTGAAAGTCGGCCAGTTCACCTCAAACTCCATCACCCTGAACGTAGGAGCCCCACAGGGCTGTGTCCTGAGTCCCCTACTCTACTCTCTATACACCCACGACTGCGTGTCCTCTCACAGCTCCACTTCCATCATTAAATTTGCTGATGATTTGTTGTTCTGGGCCTCATTAACAACAATGATGAGACGCATACTTGGATGAGGTAGAGAGACTTACATCATGGTGCCAGGACAACTGTCTCTCTCTGAATGTGAGCAAAACTAAAGAGCTGATTGTGGACTTCAGGAAGAGACAGCAGCGGCCCTACACTCCTCTCATGATCAGTGGGACCCCTGTGGAGAGGGTGAGCAGCTTCAAGTACCTCGGTGTAAACATCTCCGAGGACCTGACTTGGACTGCACACATTCAAACACAGGTCAAGAAAGCCAGGCAAAGACTGTACCATCTGCGACAGCTGAGGAAATTCAGGGTCTCACCAGCAATCCTGAAAACTTTCTATTCAGGGGCCATAGAAAGTGTACTGACTCAGTGCATCTCAGTGTGGTATAGCAACGCCACAAACCAGGACTGCAAGGCACTACAGAGAGTCGTGCGCTTAGCTGAGCGCATCTCAGGGTCTGCTCTCCCCTCTCTGCAGGACATCTACCTCAAACGCTGCAAAAGCAGAGCTGCAAAAATCATCAAGGACTCAAACCACCCCGGTAACCATCTCTTCATTTTACTGCCATCTGGCAAGCGCTTCCGGAGCATAATGGCAAAAACTGAGAGACTGAGGAGGAGCTTCTTCCCCCAGGCCATCAGGCTCCTCAACACAAACTCAGTCTCATAACATTCATAACATTCATATTCTCATCATCCATATTGCTGCTAGTGTACATACCCGGTTCAACCCGTTTGCACAATACCTCTCATTCCCCATATTACTATTTATTAAGTCCCGGTATACTGTTTTGCACATCCTATTGTTTTTTTGTTTTTTGCACATCCTATTTGTTTTGCACTTTTTATTCTATTGCACATTTTACTCTTTATTTCTTTTTGTTTTTTCTTTTTTTCTTTTTTTTTACTTTACCTATATATAATATATATATATATATACATATTTGCTCTTGTGTTGTGTAACTTTGATTTAACTTTGATTTAATTTATTTTTTTTATTCTTTGCACTGTCCATTGAGCGGACCTGATTTGACTTACATTTCACTTTGATTATACCCTGTATAATTTATTATGTGACAAATAAAGAAACCTTGAACCTTGAACCTCACCGGCAGACCTCAAGTGGTGAAAATGGGCCAGTTCACCTCCAACTCCATCACCCTGAACGTCGGAGCCCCACAGGGCTGTGTCCTGAGTCCCCTGCTCTACTCTCTCTACACACACGACTGCGTGTCCTCTCACAGCTCCACTTCTATTGTTAAATTTGCTGATGATACTGTGGTTTTGGGCCTCATTTCCAACAATGATGAGACCGCATACTTGGATGAGGTAGAGAGACTTACATCATGGTGCCAGGACAACTATCTCTCTCTCTGAACGTGAGCAAAACTAAAGAGCTGATCGTCGACTTCAGGAAGAGACAGCAGCGGCCCTACACTCCTCTTATGATCAGTGGGATCCCTGTAGAGAGGGTGAACAGCTTCAAGTACCTCAGTGTAAACATCTCCGAGGACCTAACTTGGACTGCACACATTCAGACTCAAGTTAAGCAAGCCAGGCAAAGACTGTACCATCTGCGACAGCTGAGGAAATTCAGGGTCTCACCAGCAATCCTGAAAACTTTCTATTCAGGGGCCATAGAAAGTGTACTGACTCAGTGCATCTCAGTGTGGTATGGTAATGCCACAAATCAGGACTGCAAAGCTCTGCAGAGAGTCGTGCGCTTAGCTGAGCGCATCTCAGGGTCTGCTATCCCCTCTCTGCAGGACATCTACCTCAAACGCTGCAAAACCAGAGCTGCTAAAATAACCAAGGACTCAAATCACCCCGGTAACCATCTTTTAATTTTACTGCCATCTGGCAAGTGCTTTACGAGCATGATGGCAAAAACTGAGAGACTGAGGAGGAGCTTCTTCTCTCAGGCCATCAGGCTCCTAAAGTCATACTCAGTCTCATAACATTTACATTACTCAATTTACAAAACTGTAAAACAATCACTATTCTCCATCATCCGCATTGCTGCTATGTGTATAAACCCGGTACAACCTGTTTGCACATTTTTCTTGCACATCCCTGTTTATATTATTATTTATTAAGTCCACAGTATACTGTATTGCACATTTTATTTTATTGCACATTTTACTCCTTATTTTTTCTTCTTATTTTTATTTAATTTTTACATATATTTACAGTATATATATTCTCTTGTGTTGTGTTTTAATTTTTTGCACTGTCCATTGAGCAGACCTGTCCTGATTTACATTTCACTACTGATTATATCCTGTATAATTGAGTATGTGACGACTAAAAAGAACCTTGAACCTTGAACACCTCTAAAAACTTTAAAAGGACCACATAAGTCACCATTAACTTTTTGGACTATAGCCAAACACTGCTAAAACATTCCATAAATAATTGTGCTCAACACGATGAAAAACTTTTTCCTGGTCCAAAGATACTAGACCAAATTCTAATTTGAGATTCTTTCCAAAACACAAATCATCTCTAATAAAACATATGTTATCAGAAATGCGTCTGCCAGGTTCACAATAAGTCTGTTCAGAATGGATCTTTTGTTCCAATACTTCTTCCAATCTATTACCCTTGGAGTGCAATTTCCAAATACTCCAGATTCAAAGCTTTATTGAGTACATTAGCCTTTTGGATAACTAAGGTAAAATATTAAGAAGACATTACCAGCAGTTTGTTAATTCTCTAATTAAAGAAAAAAACTTTTTGATCTGCACTTTTTTAACATCCCACCACTGCTGAAAAGATTGTAAAAATTATTTTGCAGTTCTAACATTACTCCAAAACTCTTTAAAAATCTATTTTAAATGTTTGTCACATAAGTTTTTATTGAAATGCCAGTAAGCACTTTTAGGCTTAACAGAACTCAAGAACACAACACACTGTATAAAACTATGATTGGAAACGCATACTGTAATCATTGAACAACATCTAAACAAAAATAATAATACAAAAATGTAAAATAAACAAGCTCGTTCTTAAATCCATGAAATATATCCAACCTTGCACTTAGACATGAGCCCATGTGAATTGCCTTTGAGTACCATAAAAAAAAAATCGTCAAACATCAACAATATCATGCGATTTCAATAATTGAATAAGACACTTTTGTGAAGGCATATGCATTTTAACATGATTTCTATCTAGAATGTGCTCTGTGCAATTTAAGTCCCCACATAGAAATAATAAATCTTCGGGATAACAATTACATGAAACATTAATCAAAACATCTTGAAAAAGCATACTTTCCAGTTGTACGGTCTGTTTTGGGTTCTGTTCCATATTTTTGTTTATGTCTTTTATTTTTTGGTTAATGTTATTTTTAAGCCATGCCAACATTGTCCACATTGGTTTGTTCAGAGTTTTTATAAGTAGCCATGCTCATGTATTAATGTTGTTCCTCTGCTGTTGGTGAGTCATGCTGTCCACGTCAAAGCCTGCTCACGCCACCTGCCGTCTTCACTCATTACAGCCACCCTCAGCCGTTTCCAGAGTGGCGCCAGTGAACTTTCCGCTCACGCCACGCAGTCCACGCCTGGCTGGTTCAGAGCCCGCCCACACCACGCCGCTCTAATCACACCAGAGCCTGCGCTCACGCCACGCCGTCCACCTGCTCAGCCAGCCTCCACAGCCAGAGCCTCACGCCACACCGTCCACACCAGCCGTCCGCCACGCCACGCCAGCCCGCTGCTCACGCCATGCCGCCAGCCACCCCAGAGCCCGCTCCACGCCACGCCAGCCTGCTGCTCACGCCATGCCGTCCACCGTGCCAGAGCCTCTACGCCAAGCCGTCCACGCCATGCCGTCCACGCCAGCCAGCCTGCTCACGCCACCCCACCGCCAGAGAGCCTGCTCACGCCATGCCGTCCATGCCAGAGCCTGCTCACGCCATGCCGTCCACGCCAGCAGCTGCTCACACATGCCTGCCAGAGCCTCCGCCATGCCCCCTGCTCTGCCTGCTCCGGCATGGCCCCATGCTCTGCCTTCTATTGGGTCCCTTGTTCAATATTTCATGTGTTCATTGGTTGTCTTAGTCACGTGTCTTGATTCCCATTGGTTTGTTCTTGTCTTGTGACCCTCATTGTTTGTTATAAGTAGCCATGTCCTTGCCTTTGTTTCTGGTCGCATATTAATGTTGCAACCTGCTGTTGGTGAGTCTCGTTCGTTCATGCCATGCCAAGTCTGTCTCTGGTCAAGTCTGTGTCAAGTCAAGTCAAGTCCGTCTTTGTTTGGATTATGTTTGGATGTTTGGTCATCACGTCGTAAATAAACTGCACTTGGGTTCTCACTACGCTCGCCTTCAGTGGACTCATTACACCAGTGCATTGGTTGGAAAATACAAATAAAAACCAAAGAACAATTTTCAAACTGAGCTATAACTTTTAAAAGTCTACCTTTTTATAACGTCCTCAACCTGGTTAGAACGGGGAACAAAATTATTTGAAAATAAAATGGCAACTCCACCACTTGATGAGGTCAAATGTCTCAAAATAGAAAACTATTAAATGCACTTGCCCAATCAAAAGTATTTAGTAAATTACTGTTTCTTAAGCAAACAAAACATCAATGTTTAAAGACAACAAAAATGTCTCCCATAAATGAGAAGAGAAAATAACATAACAGGCTCAAACAAAAGAAAGAACACACAAAGATATAACATTTACGCATTATCATTACTAACACAAGGCCCTGATTGGGCAGTAAGTTTAGCAATAATTTTCTTTAGACTATACACTTCCTGGTTAGTGAAACCTCCATCACTCCTAAAAACCTTTGCTCTTTTAATAAATTGTAACACATAAGGGAAGTATTCCACAGCTCAAACTTTTACTGCATTTTTTTGTCACTTTAAGAAAGACTTTATATCGTCCACAGTGTAAAGCTAGCTGGGGAATCCAATCTGAGGTAAATTACAGGATAGGAATATCGCTTCCACAATATTAATCTGACTCTGACTCAATTCACAGTTTTCCAGTCATTTTGCCTGTTTGCTCATATGGGGGCCGGATTCACGAAACATTCTTAAGAAGAAATTTCTTCTTAACTGCCATTGTATTATTATTTAACTTAAGAAAAAAGTAGAGAAAATGTTGTATTCCCAAAAAGAATTCTTAAGAATATTTGTATCATTTTTTATAAGATTGTTCTTAAGACAAAACTTAAGAACAATTGAAATTCTTGAAAAGAATCTTCTTAAAAATCATCGTAAATAACTTTAGGACAGCCCCAGACTTGTCTTAAATCCTAAACAGTAAGAATTTTTTAATAAATGTATTGGGTTATTTCAAAGTAATTGTTATATTTAAGCATTACAACAACATTAGCTACATACAATACATAGTAGGACTATTAATAGGGATTTGCATGAGTTTTCTGAAGTGACAGGGATGCTAATGTAAACAATGATCGGTCATGATTAGCCTATGTGTGACGCTACTTTTTGCTGACTTCAAAACTCAGTAGCAACTCTACAAAAAGTGTCAGATAGGGAGCTTTAATTGGACTATTTATTTTAGCGTATAAATACGACAGAGGCTGCATCCGAAAATGTAGGTAGCTGTCTTGCTAGGCAAGCTTGTTAAGGTTAGGCAATGACTTCAAAGGCAGTGTTTTAATAATAATAATAATAATAATATGTTTAATTTATATAGCGCCTTTCCCAGGCTCAAGGACGCTTCACAATAACAGTAGAGAACATACAATAATTTCAAACATAAATGGACAACAGACATTTGCCCAGTCCAAGCGATCGCAGTTGCGTTTCGCATTGCAAGTGTAGTAAACAGAAACAATAATCAAAAATAAAAACAACAATAATCATCACAATGACAGTAAAGAACAAACAATACGTTTGGACAATAGACATTTGCCAAGTCCAAGAAATGAGCGGTTGCAGTTGCATATCGCTTTGCAAGTGGAATACAAACAGAAATAGTAACAGAAGCAAAACAAGACTATTTACAGACAGCATGGAAGATCGGCAGCTGAAGCAAAGGTCTGGTGCAACAGACTAATGGTGCGTAAGGAAACTGGTTAAGAAAAACATGTCATGATGGATAGTATTTTTTAAACAGATGGGTTTTGAGTTTAGACTTAAATTCATGCAGTGTTGTTGTTGTCCTAAGAGCCAGGGGAAGAGAGTTCCATAGCTTAGGGGCTATAACCGAGAAAGACCTGCCACCCATGGATGAAAGGCGAAATCTCGGCTCACAGAGGAGTTCACAGCCAGAAGTTCGGAGACGTCGAGGGGGAATATAAGGAGAAAGTAAGTCAGAGAGATATGAAGGAGCAAGACCATTGAGTGACTTAAAGGTAAGCAGAAGAATTTTGTAAGTAATACGAGAAGACACGGGTAGCCAGTGGAGGTCAAACAGAATTGGAGTGATATGAGCAGATCGTTTAGTGTATGTTAGCAGTCTTGCAGCAGAGTTTTGAATATATTGCAAACGTGAGATAGAGTGTGCTGGTAGTCCGGAAAAAAGAACATTACAGTAGTCGAGGCGAGATGTGATAAACGCATGTACCAGCGATTCAGCGTCTTTTGGGCTGACATAGGGACGGAGTTTGGCAATGCGGCGGAGTTGAAAAAATGCAGCTTTACAGAGTTGACTAATATAGACGTCGAAGGTCAGTGAAGGGTCAAGAGTGATACCCAAGTTTTTGACAGTGGCTGATGGAATAATGGATGTAGCTTCAAGGTCACGTATGGGAGTATTAGTTATATTTTTTGTTAGAGATGGTGGACCAGTAATTAAGATTTCTGTTTTAGTCAGATTCAAGATTTATAATTGTGCATAGTGATGTAGTATTTTCTGTCTGTCAGATAGGAGGAAAACCAGGATAGCGCGGCTCCTGAGATACCAATCTCTGAGAGGCGCTTCAGTAAGAGTTTATGACAGACAGTATCAAAAGCTGAGCTGAGGTCGAGTAATAAAAGTATGGAGAGGTTTCCCGAATCACCAGAGAGTAAGAGGTCATTGATAACCCTTACTAATGCAGTTTCAGTACTGTGATTTTGGCGGAAACCAGACTGAAATAAATCCAAGCTATCATTAAGAGACAGAAATGACTGCAATTGAGTGGCAACAACCTTTTCCAGGATTTTTGAGACATATGGTAAATTGGAAATGGGCCGATAATTAGCAAAGTCAGTTGGGTCCAGATTTGTTTTCTTAAGGATAGGAGTAACTGCAGCCGTCTTTAGTGAAACTGGAACAGAGGCAGAGAGAAGAGACATATTCACAAGATGTGAGATAGGTGCAGAAATGACAGAGGTGCAGTGCTTCAGAAGGATTGTTGGTGCGGGGTCCAGCCGGCATGAAGAAGAATTTGATTTCTGTATTATTTCACTAATTAAGATGGAGTTGATCAATGTAAAGTTATTAAGTGTTATAGACTGAGCTTGCTCACAAGTAGAAGTGGTTGGTTCATCACAAAAACTCCCACGTAAAGCATCCAGCTTTCCCTGAAAGTGGTGCAAAAAAGAACAGCACAGGTCATCCGATTCTTGTTGACAGGCATGATGCGCGGGTGCCTTGACTAGTTTGTTTACAATGTTAAAGAGTGTTTTTGGTCTGTTGTTTGCGTTATTAATCATTTTAGAAATATAGGAAGAGTGAGCTGTGTTCAAGGCGGTTTTATAATGCTCAATATGGTCCGAAAATGCTTGAAAATGTACAGTTAGACCGGTTTTCCTAAAGAGGCGTTCAAGTTGTCTCCCTCTTGCTTTCATAGCACGTAGCTCAGCATTAAACCACGGCGAGGAGTGCGACAAGGGAACAGACCTAGTCCTAATTGGAGCATGCTCATCTAAAACATCAGCGATAGCAGAATGGTACAAATCAAATATCTCAGATGGACAGGTGAAATTAAAGACATCAGAAACAGCAGATGAAGCAATAGATGCAGCAAACGTATTAGTATTAATAGCACTGATCTTACGATAAGATATGGTTGTATTGTCAATACATTTGGTAGGACAAGATGATGTAAAATCAAAAGTAATAAGCTTATGATCAGAGATTGGGGTAACCAGACCATTGATTGAAATATCATTCAAACCAGATGTACAAACTAAGTCCAGTGTGTGGCCATGAATATGAGTTGGAAAGTTAACATTCTGATAAAGATCAAAGCAGTCCAGAACAGTGTTTAATTGAGTACTATAAGAACAGGGAGTGTCAACGTGGATGTTAAAGTCACCGAGCAAGATGACCTTGGATGATGAAGCACAGGCTAGTGTTAACAGTTCACTAAGTTCAGAGAAAAACTCGTTTTGCTGTTTGGGTGGTCTGTAAATTAGGATGATTGTTAGGGAACTTTTCGAGGAAACCTTCAAAACCATATATTCAAAAGTCTTGGTATTATGAAAGTCCTGTTGAGCAAGTGTTATGGAGTTGCGATAGATGACGGCAAGGCCACCCCCTCTAGCTGATAAACGCGGCTTAGACAAGTGCTGGTATCCATTTGGTGTTAGCAAATTAAGATGCATGAAATCATTGGGTGTTTGCCAGGTCTCAGTAAAAAATAACATATCCAGGTTTGTGTCAATAATAAGTTCATTTAGATAGGGGCCCTTGTCCGAGATAGAGCGACAGTTCAGCAGAGCAAAGTGGTTTTGCAGCACATCTGTATTTTCAGTTAGATTGTCATTGGAGTCTGACTTTTTTATGCAGACAAGCGATCGCGGTGGACGACAGTCGCTTAGTAGGGATTTCGATTTGACCAGAGGTCTGTTATTTGACCAGATGCACGGGATAACAGTTGATGTTGATTGTTGATAATTAAAAATCCTTCGGACTGAACGATGCACGTAACGCGGGCGCCGGATGATCCTGAGCGTGCGGCAGTGCTCGTACGTCACAGAGTCGAGGAATGAGTGCCGATTAAGCGCCCTGAGTTCGCACGGCAGGTATCCAATATCCATGTTGGAAGAAGGTAACCCAGAAAAAAAGAGGCAAACCAGAGACAGCACGAGTGCTAAGGCCTTTGACGTGTTGGCAATAGCCATGAGAAAGTCAGCTATCAGCAAAGTCACGTTAGCCAGGACCACAACCATCGTAACATCTATAAAGCTTACGGAGAGGAAAGCTACCCAACCCGACAGTAAGCTATTCGAACTACTGGTAAGAAGAGTGTTAACTCACCTCACAGTCAGTCCAACAGATGGAGGAGAGAGTGGTGAGAGGGCTCGCAGCAGGCTGACAAGAGAGTTCCCAACGGCAACAACAACAAAAACAAAATACGCCAAGCCAAGCAGAAAAAGTTAAGTCCAGATTATAGAGGGATGCAGAAGGAGCGGTCCGAGTAACGAACACAACAAACGTAAACAATAAACGACGGAGCATGGAGCGGCAGCCAGATGCGCACAGCGTTCCCACACAGCGTTCAAACCGGAAGTGATGTATATGTTTTAGCATGGAGGCACCTCGCAAAACTGAGTTCGGACAGGCTTCTGAGGCAGCGTAACGGTTTAATGATCTACAACAATGTAGAATGAGTTTTGGTGATAACTAAAATAATATTTAATTACTACAACACTGGTTTCTCGCTAGAAATAACCCCAAAAGTGCAAAAAGTTAGTCAGAAATATACATTTATACACAAACTAACCACCAAACGCAACTTTCAGACGCCATCGTTATTTTTTAGCTCAACCGAAACTTATTGCTACAGCTTGAGACAGGCTGTTAAAAAACATGCCGCATTAAAAATGTGAAGCTGAGCGCCAGTCAAAGTCACGACAAAAAGAGTGTGCGTGCTTATTATGATTATGAGGGTAATCTGCAGGAAGCACAAAAAGACAATAAAGGGTGAGTTTATTAGTGCGTCATGTTTTCACTCAGATAAAAACATTTTTCATTCATATTTTCTTCTTAAGAAAAAAATAAGATGTTCTTAAGAATATATTTGAGAACTTACTCAGAATTTTTCAAGAATTGCACTTAAGAAAATTCTTACGAAATTCGTGGAATTTATCTTAAGAAATGTCTTAACTTATTTATTAAGAAGATATTCGTGAATCCGGCCCATGGTGTTGCTTTAATCTTTTCTTTTGAGGTATTTTGAAAACACAGTCTTCTGAATCCATTACAGAACACAGATTCTGCTCTATATTAGCTTATTAAGTTGTTCAGCAACCACAGCAGGGCCATCACTATTTCTCGACTCACCTGACTCGCTAACTGAACACTCACTGTGGATGCTCTATCCCTGTGCACATCAGCGTTAACCATGTTCTCCCCATCCGCAGGCTTATATGACAGCATCACTTCTGTAATTCTGTCAGCATCTTTTGGTACAGAATTTGCACCAGACTTGTTACAGGCACCTTAACAACAGTAGGCAAGGCAGCGCTAGTATTCTACTCATCATGCGTAACAATATTACTATTATCTGGCTTATTCAATTTTCTTGGACGAGTTTGGATAATATGCCCTATTTCACCACATCCAAAGCACTTCATGCTATTTGTCATAGCAAAAAATATATAATTAAAAAACTAGTCATGATGAAATTTTAAAGACAAATCATATAGTCCTAGGTTGTCTTGTTGAATCATGCAGACATTGTGCCTAAATGACATGACATGCTTCAAAAGAGGAGACTTGCATCCAATTGGAAATATCTAAATTGTAGAAACCAATTTACCATAACGAGAGAGCATTCTAGTCAGAATTTAATTTGAAATACAAGGTGGAACATTGGGTAGAGTCACTTTTTACGAAGGAGTAGAAAAGATGGAGTACAGGAGTGAAAATATCAATAACCACTACCCCACTCTCTTCAACCTGGTTCACAAAATCAACTGTCTTCAAAAAAACAACAATATAACTGTTCATGAGAGACACAGTAAGATTATTCTCAGGCCCAGTCACTTCTCCTACAGCCCGGCTGCATTAATCTACACTTACAGGTGAGTCTATCTTTAAACCATCATGCCGTGTCAAGAAATCAAAACTCCTTCTACCTAAGGCAGCCATGCACCCAGTACAATACCGGGAGCAGACGCCCTGGTATAATAAGCACCCCCATTCCCAATTTGTCTCACGACGATCTGATGTTGCATTACAACATAAAAGCTCTCCAAAATCTCATGTTCTATCCGTTCAGCCTCTGATTTTGGAAAACCCTAAAAAAAATCATTTTTTCCACAAACCAGCTTGAATTCAGTTTAGTATTCGAATAGCCCAGGGTGACAACATGTTTCAAGACGAACTGATGTTGCATAAACAAATTAAATCCCTCCAAAAACTCATATAAGACCAGTTTTGTCATTAACTTAGTTTAGCTCTAAAAAATAAACTCCCTATTTCCACAGACAAGTTTCAAATAAGATTGATTGTCCACTACCCCGGGGTATCAATCAACAAGTTTCAAGATGATCTGTTGTTGCATTATAAAATAAAAGCTCTCTAAAATAAAATATTATATCTGTTCAACCTGAGATTTTGGATAACCCTAAAAAGTAAACTCCCTGTTTCCACAAACCAGTTTAAATTCAGTTTAGTAGTCGAATACCCAAGGGTAACTCTTAACCAGTTTCAGTAAAAACTAAACGCACTCCAAAAACTCATATATGACCACTTTTGTCATTCATTTTGGATAGCTCTGAAAAACATACTCCCTGTTGCCAAAGACCAGTTCCAATTTAGATTGACAGTCCACTACCCCATGGTGTCACTCAACCAGTTTCAGGACGATCTGATGTTGCATTAAAAAATAAAGGCCCTCCAAAACTCAAACAATATATGACCAATTTTGTCATTGATTTTGGATAGCTCTAAAAAATAAACTCCCTGTTTCCACATACAATTTTAAATTCATATTGACAGTCCAATACCCCAGGGTGACACTGTACCATATTAAAGACGATCTGATGTTGGATTCAAAATAAAAGCCCTCTAAAAACTCATATATGACCAAGTTTGCCATTAATTTTGGATAGCTCTAAAAAAAGAAACTCCCTGTTTCAACAGACCAGTTTCAATTCAGATTGACAGTCCACTACCTCAGGTTGTCACTTAACCAGTTTCAAGATGATCTGATGTTGCATTACAACATAAAAGCTCTCAAAAATCTCATGTTCTATCCGTTCAGCCTCTGATTTTTGGAAAACCCTAAAAAAAAATCATTTTTTTCACAAACAAGCTTGAATTCAGTTTAGAAGTCAAATAGCCCAGGGTGACAACATGTTTCAAGACGAACTGATGTTGCTTAAAAAAATAAAATCCCTCCAAAAACTCATATATGACCAATTTTGTCATTGATTTTTGATAGCTCTAAAAAATAAACTCCCTGTTTCCACATACAATTTTAAATTCATATTGACAGTCCAATACCCCAGGGTGACACTGTACCATATTAAAGACGATCTGATGTTGGATTCAAAATAAAAGCCCTCTAAAAACTCATATATGACCAAGTTTGCCATTAATTTTGGATAGCTCTTAAAAAAGAAACTCCCTGTTTCAACAGACCAGTTTCAATTCAGATTGACAGTCCACTACCTCTGGTTGTCACTTAACCAGTTTCAAGATGATCTGATGTTGCATTACAGAATACAAGCTCTCCAAAATCTCATGTTCTATCTGTTCAGCCTGTGATTTTGGATAACCCTAAAAAGGAAAATCCCTGTTTACACAAACTAGTTTGAATTCAATTTAGTAGTCTAATGGCCCAGAATGACACACAACTAGTTTCAAGACGATCTGATGTTACATTAAAAAAATGTATCCCTCCAAAAGATCATATATGACAATTTTTGTCATTAATTTCGGATAGTTCTATAAAAGAAACTCCCTGTTTCCACAGACCAGTTTCAATTAAAATTGACAGTCCACTACCCCAGGGTGTCACTCAACCAGTTTCAAGACGATCTGATGTTGTAATACATAATAAAAGCCCTCCAAATCTCATATTCTACCTGTAATTTTGAATAGCTCTAAAAAGGAAGCGCTCTGTTTCCACAAAACAGTTTCAATTCAGATTTTTAGTACACTACTTCAGGGTGACACTCAAACAGTTTCAGGACGATCTGATGTTGTATTACAAAATAAAAGCCCTCCAAACCTCATAGAGTATATGACTAGTTTTTTCTTTGATTTTGGATAACCCTAAAAAGGAAACTACCTGTTTCTACAGACCAGTTTCAATTCATATTACTAGTTAGTCAACTAACCCAGGGTGTCAGTCAACCAGCTTCAATGCGATCTGATGTTGTATTACACAATAAAAGCCCCCAAAATCTCATATTCTACCTGTAGTTTTGAATAGCTCTAAAAAGGAAGCGCCCTGTTTCCACAAAACAGTTTCTATTCAGATTTTTAGTACACTACTTCAGGGTGACACTCAAACAGTTTCAGGACGATCTGATGTTGTATTAAAAAATAAAAGACCTCCAAACCTCCTACAGTATATGACCATTTTTTTCTTTGATTTTGGATAACCCTAAAAAGGAAACTACCTGTTTCTGCAGACCAGTTTCAATTCATATTAATAGTTAGTCAACTAACCCAGGGTATCAGTCAACCAGCTTCAAGGCGATCTGATGTTGTATTACATAATAAAAGTTCTCCAAATCTCATATTCTACCTGTTCTGCATGTGATTTTGGATAGCTCAATAAAGGAAACTCCCTGTTTCCATAGAATAGTTTAAAATCTGATTAATAGTCCACTATCCCAGGGTGTCAGACATCCAGTTTCAGGACGATCTGATGTTAAGTTACGAAATATAAGCCCTCCAAAATCTCATACATAACCAATTTTGTCTTTGATTTTGGAAAGCTCTAAAAAGTAAACTCCCTGTTTCCACAAGTCATTTTCAATTGAGATTAATAGTCCACTACCCCAGCGTGTCACTCAAACAATTACAGAACTGTCTGATGTTGCATTACATAATAAAGGTCCTCCAAAAACTCATACTTAACTAATTTTTTCCTTGATTTCGAATAGCTCTAAAAAGGAAACTCCCCGTTTCCACATACCAATTTAATTTTAGACTGAAAGTTCACCACCACAGGGTGTCACTATACCAATGCAAGGTTGGTCTGATGTTGCATTACAAATCAAAAGCCCTCCAAAAACTTGCATATTCTCATGAATCCGGGCCATGGTCTTCTGTCCGATTGCCACCAAAGGTTGCTTTCCCATTATATTGACTTTCACATTACACAGACTTTTGCATGTCACTCTGGACTGTGTTTCCCATCATCAATTGCACTGATTACACACAGCTGTAACCAATCACACACACAAAAACACACTATATTACACACACTCAGATCATTCTCAAACTAGCAAGTATTGTCTGTGTTTATCGCTTTGCCAGTGATAGCACTTTAAGGAGACAGTTTATTGTCAGATTTTTATTCGGCTCCAGATTCCTTTCCCTAATCCAATCTAGTTACTTATAGTTTTTCCTGTTTACTGATTTTCTGTTTACTGTTTATTGATTTTTTTCTCCTCTTGTCGTTTGTACCTTGCATGGAATATTGTTTGCCTGTTTGATTACCCATTTGCCTTTCCCTTCTGGATACTGTTCGCCAGAGCCTGATCAGGTTTGACCTTGGATTATTCTCTTGTCTCGCCTGCGCCATAACGACCGTCTATCGCCCTGTTCACTCCGTAACACATATAACCTGTATTTTTTATATTTTCAGATAGTTCTAATAAAAAAGGTATCTTTCCACAGACCCGTTTCTATTCAGATTGACAGTCCACCACCCTAGAGTGCCACTGGGCCAATGCCAGGACTGTATGATGTTGTATTACAAAATAAACAATCTAAAAAAACTAGCATATAATCTATAGTTCTCATATTTTCAGATAGCTCTAAAAAGAAAAGTTCCTGTTTCCATAGACTATTTTCACTTCCGATTGATAGCACACCATCCCATAGTGTCACTAATGCAATGTCAGGACTATGTGATGTATAATTCCAAAATGAAAGCCTTCCAAAAACTCAAATAAAATCAGTTTTTTATGTGATTTCAGATTGGTGTAAAAACAAACTTCTGATTTCCACAGAATAATTTCCCCTCAGATTAACAGTGCAATTTCTCACATTGTCACTTACACAATTTCAGAATTGTCTGATGTTAAATTTCAAAATAAGAGCCCACCAAAACTCGTATATACACTGTTTTGTCTACACAGTCCTAAAGTAGTGCAAATTATACTATGAAAATGCGTACTATAGGATATCAGGGACCGAATCAGACAAATTTAAGATGTGATCAGAAGATTGAAACAAGAGGAGCCAAAATTCCACAGAGGTCCAACAGGATGTTCGTCATAAATCTGTCCACTATACCCTAGAGCCAGCCCGTCTGAAGCAAGCCTCTTTCAGTGAACAATTTGCAAAATTAAAACAAAAGGAACACTTATTGATAATTCCAACTCAGGAAGGAGATTATCATATTTCGGGCAAGTAATCAAGACTGATCACATGTGTTCCACGATAGAAATCATGAGCTACAGACTTTCTTAGATTGACCTCCCCCAACCAACCAACCAGCTAGCAAGACACAGACCAGACCGAAATTAATTTGTTCATGGAACATGTCCTTATGTCCTACACAGACAATCATTTCAATAGGCACCTAAAATCAACTCCTAAAATGACTTATGAGCAATTAAGGATTCCTATGCATAACTTCATGTTATGTATGTAACACACACATTTGACTATTATTGTTATAATCACATATTGTGTATGTCTTTTTAGTGACTGTTGAATGGTAAGAGTTCATATTCATGTTTAGTATGTGTGTGTTTGAAAAATCATGCTTTAAACGTTTCTTCCAATCAATTCCTTGTCAAAGGTATCATAGTCTTGTTATAAAATCACATCCAAAAGTATACTTTACAAGAGCATGTAAAGTTTGGACATGTGACTGACCATGACATATTGATTTGGAGGAGAAATGAGCTAAGATCATTTCTCATTGGTCGAGACACCATATGGGATGTGTCTAAAAGCAGAGTTTAAAACCTCAGGACATAATCAAATCGCTCTCTCGTGAAGCTCTCTTAAAACCTTTCTTCAAAATGCTCTTCTGCTCTCTTCTAATTTTAAGCCATGCTTTATGTCATCAACTTTTGTGCTCTTTGAGCGCCATACCAGCATGCTTCGGACTGCACGCCTGCACGCCAGCTGCTACTATGATGAGCAGAGAAACCACCTAGTCTCGTTACATCCTTTTATCCTCTTACTTTAATTTATTTTCTTTCCGTTGAGTTTCGTTCTAAGTTAAGTTTTCCAACGCCGTGTCTTCGAGTCTGATTTCGAGCGTGCATCTAAACTTCAACCAGCCTCAACTCTGCAACTTCAGCCAAGAGCCAACGCCCAAGACGTCACTTCAACGACTACTGAACTCTAAGCCAATCAGCGACTTCAGGGAAACCGTTTAGCAACGCAAGCAAGTAACCTCCAGATTCTAAGTGAGCTGATGCATTTAATATACATTTTAGCATCATTGAGAAACTCAATGCGAGGGTTAAATAAGTGATTGGTGGTTGTTCAGGTCTATGCAATTGCACATATTGCTGTAAATGTGGGATATCACATTTGTATTATCTTAAACTCATCCTTTCATTACTTTCTCTCCTTCTGCAATGTGTGAATGCGTGTGATCATGTGTTAGATTAGGTTACATGTCTTAGATTTATATAAATAAAATCGTATTTACTAATCGTCAGAAATCTTGGTGTAATCTTTGATGATCAGCTAACCTTCAAAGGGCACATTGCGAAGACTGCTCGATCTTGCAGGTTTGCACTTCACAACATCAGAAAGATCAGGCCCTTTCTGACAGAGCATGCTGCACAACTTCTTGTCCAGGCCCTTGTCATTTTTAGGCTGGACTAATGCAATGCTCTTCTGGCTGGACTTCCATCAAACACAATCAAACCTCTACAAATGATTCAGAATGCAGCGGTACGACTGGTCTTCAACGAGCCCAAAAGAGCACGTTACACCTCTCTTTGTCTCCTTGCACTGGCTACCAGTTGCAGCTCGCATCCAGTTCAAGACACTGATGCTTGCATATAGAACAAACACAGGGTCAGCACCCACCTACTTCCACTCACTATTACGAATCTACATCCCTTCCAGAAGTCTAAGATCTGCTAGTGAGCGACGCCTCGTGGTACCATCACAGAGAGGCTCAAAATCACTCTCCAGAGCATTCTCGTTCACCATTCCTGGCTGGTGGAATGATATTCCCACCCCCATCCGGAATGCTGGATCCCTGTCAATCTTCAAGCAACAACTGAAAACTCATCTATTTCAACACTACTTGACTTCATCATTAAAAAAAGTCTTCCCTTTTTCTATATCTTCATCTTTCTCTTTACCTTTCTCTCCTTCCCTTGATAGCTTGTATTTATTTGAACAATGCCTAAGACTTGGTGTTAGGGGCACTTCCTCTGTCTGTTTGCCTCTTCAAGATTAATCGCTTTATGTATTCCCCAATTGTAAGTCACTTTGGATAAAAGCGTCTGCAAAATGACTAAATGTCTAAATGTAAATTTTGGATTGTAATATCCAGTGCAGAGATGATGTTATATAGCTCGTTCAGTTAATCGCTGGCCGAATAATTGATTGCCGTGAGAGAGTATGTCTGTTCAAATTCCCTATAAAATCATAAATGATTCCCTTTGAGCTAAATTTACCGGTTTCCCTTATATATATATATATATATATATATATATTACCTTACAGTACTATCAATCTGAAGTCAAAGTAGTCTGTGTAAACAAGGAGATAATCTTTTCTACTTATATGAATCATTAGAAAGTCCTGACATTGTGTGAGTGATATTCTGAGGTGATGGACTATAAGTCTGAAGTGATAATAGTTTGTGGAAACAGTTTCCATTTTATACCAATCTAAACTTTTATACAAAACATGTTATGCGTTTTTGAAGGACTTACATTTGTAATATTGCAGCAGATAATCCTGACACTGAGGAGGTGTACTGATTATCTAAAGTAAAAGTGGTCTGTGGAAAACAGGGAGTTTCCTTTTAAACCAATTACAAATTGATAGACAAAGCATCTTAAATATGAGCTTTTAAGGGACTTTTATTTTGGAACTATACCTAAGATAGTCCTGACACTGTGTGAGTGACTCTCTGAGAATGTGTACCATCACTCTGAAGTGTGAAAGTGGTCTGTGGAACAGGGAGTTTCCTTTTTATACCAATCAGTTTATCAATCAATCAATTGACAAAAAAAATATTATTTTCAGGGATTTTATTATGTAATACATTATCAGGTCATCTTGAAACTGGTGAGTGACACCCTGGGTTAGTTGACTATTAATCTGAATTGAAACTGGTCTGAGGAAACAGGAAGTTTCCTTTATAAAGCTATTCAAAATCACAAGCAGAACATATAGAATGTGTTTTTGGGGGCTTTTATTTTGTAATTCAACATCAGATCGTCCTGAAGCTGGCTGTAGGACACCCTGGGGTATTTTAATGCCAATCTAAATTTAAATTGTGATGTGGAAACAGGGAATTTCCCTTTTAGAGCTAATCAAAATTATGGACTAAACTGGTCATATATAAGATTTGGGGGGCTTTTATTTTGTAATACAACATAAGATGGTCTTTAAACTGGTTGAGTGACACCCTGGGGTAGTGGACTATTAATATGAATTGAAACTGGTCTAATGAAACAAGGAGTTTCCTTTTTAGACCTATTCAAAATCACAGGCAGAACAGGTATAACATGAGATTTTGGAGGGTTATTATGGTGTAATGCAACATCAGATCATCTTGAAACTGGTTCAGTGTTAGCCTGGGTTAGTGAACTATTACTATGAATTGAAACTGGTCTCTGAAAACCAAGAGTTTCCTTTCTAAAGCTATTAGAGCATGTAGAATATGAGTTTTGGAGGGCTTTTATTAAGTAATACAGCATCAGATCGTCTTGAAACTGTTTGAGTGATACCCTGTGGTAGTAGACTCTCAATCCGAATTGAAATTGTTCTGTGAAAACAGGGGGTTTCATTGTTTTAGAACTATTCAAAATCAACGACAAAACTGGTCATACACTGTTTGAGTTTTGTAATACAAAATCAGATCATCTTGAACCTTGTTGAGTGACACCCTGGGGTAGTTGACTATTAATCTAAATTGAAACTGGTCTGTGGAAACAAGGACTTTCCTTTTTAGAGCTATCCAAAAAGAATGATAAAACTGGTAATATGTGAGTTTTTGGATGGTTTTTATTTTGTAATACAAGATCAGATTGTCCTAAAACTGGATGACTGACACCCTGGGATAGTGAACTATTAAAAACTATTAAATTACTAAATTGTTCTGTGTAAACAGGGAGTTTGCTTTTTAGATCTGTTCAAAATCACAGGCAGATCAGGTATAATATGAGTTTTTGAACGGCTTCTATTTTGTAATGCAACATCAGATTATCTTGAAATTGGTGGAGGGAGACCGTGTGGCAGTGGGCTATTAATCTGAATTGAAACTGGTATGTGGAAACAGGGAGTTTCCTTTTAAGAGCTATCCAAAATCACAGGCTGAACAGATAGAATATGAGATTTTGGAGAACTTTTATTTTATAATGCAACATCAGATCGTCCTGAAACTGGATGACTGACACCCTGCGTTAGTGGACTATTACTATTAATTGAAACTGGTCTGTGGAATCAGACTTTCCTTTTTAAAGCTATTAGAGTAGGTAGAATATTAGTTTTGGAGGGCTTTTACTAACCCTCTAAGCTCCAAAGTCGCAAAATTGCTACAAGACGTCAGACTTAATGAAATAGACCTTAGTTCCTAATATAGTATAATATTGCACTTGTATTTCCTACCACTAGATGGCAGACATGTAGAACTTCGATTCTAGACCAAAAGTGTTAGAGGAAATAGCAGGGCAAGTGAGCTATTGTGGTATTGATGCGGAAGCAGTTCAGTTCATAGCGTGTGAATAAATTGTGAGAGAAAATCGCCAAATGACTAATACAAATTTGTACTGTGAGGATGTGTTGCAAATGTTATTCGCCGATTCTGACTCTGAAGGGGAATATTTGTGGTTTGGAAATGACGATCGGCCGTCTAATGATCACGCTTCTCCCGGTACATCTCTGCTGCGCAATGGTGCCGCGGGGCATGGCGAGAGTGTTCACAAAGCACAAACAAGTGATAATTTCGGATTCAATTTTTTCTGATCGCGCATGCTCAAAGAGCCACCGGCAGACAGTACAGGTACAGTCAGTGTGGGTAGGTCTGTGCGCTGTGCCATGCAATGAGAGGTACCATACTCCCAAGAACTATAAACGGTCACATAGATACCTGATTGGGCAAATAGCTGGTCAACTGATCAAAAATAGGTATTTTTGTATGTATAAAATGTATTTTACTATGGCACAGTAATATAGTAATAATTTACTACTTTCTCTTGTTTTACTGTTATTTCCTCTTTTCCTGATCATTTGTAATGATGCTAAAAAGACAAAAAAGACATGCAAATAAGTTCAAACAACCATTCAATATCTATTATTTCCTAAAAATTACTGATGAACTGATCAAAAAGTAGGCTACTGGTCACATGTATTTTACTACTATATAGTATAGTAATAATTTTGTACTTTCTCCTGTTTTATTGTTGGTTTCCTCTTTTCTGATCATTTGTAATGAGGATAAAAAGACAAAAAAAACAAATATGCAAATAAGTTCAAACATCAATTTAATATTAGCTATTTCCTGAATATTATTAAATTCAAGAGGGCCGCCCCATGATGACGTCATCGTATGCAAATTAGATTAGTATATTTGCACCCCACATAAACTTTTGGTCATGCACAACATTTTTCTAATTTACAGTAGATCTCTATCTTTAAGATCTTTCAAGCCACAAGTTTTTGAAATCTTGATGTCAAAATCCAGCATTTATTCCAAAAAACCCTGGCGCCTAAAGGGTTAAGTAATACAACATCAGATCATCTCGAAACTGTTTGAGTGGTAGTAGACTCTCAATCCGAATTGAAAGTGGTCTGTGAGAACAGAGGGTTTCATTTTTTTTAGAGCTATTCAAAATCAATGACAAATTTTGTCATACACTGCATGCTATTTAGAGGGCTTTTATTATGTAATGAAACGTCACATCGTCCTGAAATTGGTTGAGTGACACCCTGGGGCAGTGGGCTATTAATCTGAATTAATACTGGTCTGTGGAAATAGGGAGTTTCCGTTTTGAGCTATCCAAAATCAGAGGCTGAACAGATATAATATAAAATTTTGGAGAGTTTTATTGTGTAATGCAACATCAGATCGTCTTTGAACTGGTTGAGTGACACCCTGGGAGAGTGGACTGCCAATCTGAATTGAAATTGGTCTGTGGAAACGGGGAGTTTCCTTTTTAGAACTATACAAAATTAATGACAAAACTGGTCATATATGAGTTTTGGAGGACTTTTATTTTGTAATGCAACATCGGATCGTCCTAAAACTGGATGACTGACAACATGGTATAGTGGACTATTAATATGAATTGAAATTGGTCTGTGGAAACAGGGGGTTTCCTCTTCAGAGCTATTAAAAATCAATGACAAAGCTGGTCATATACTGTTTGAGGTTTGGAGGGCTTTTGTTTTGTAATAAAACATCAGATCGTCTTGAAACTGGTTCGGTGACACCCTGGGGTAGTGTAATCTCAATAAGAATTGGTGGACTGTCAATCTGAATTGAAATTAGTCTGTGAAAACAGGGAGTTTCCTTTTTAGAGATTTCCAAAATTAAAGACAATATTGGTTATACAAGAGATTTTGGAGGGCTTTTATTATCTAATAAAACATAATATCGTCTTTAAACTGGTTGAGTGACACCCTGGGGTAGTGGGCTATTAAAATTGAAACTGTTCTGAGGAAACAAGGAGTTTCCTTTTTAGACCTATTCAAAATCACAGGCAGAACAGGTAGAAAGTGAGATTTTGGAGGGTTATTATGGTGTAATGCAACATCAGATCATCTTGGAACTGGTTGAGTGTTACCCTGGGTTAGTGAACTATTACTATGAATTGAAACTGGTCTCTGAAAACAACAAGTTTCCTTTCTAAATCTGAGCATGTAGAATATGAGTTTTGGAGGGCTTTTATTAAGTAATACAGCATCAGGTCGTCTTGAAACTGGTTGAGTGACGCCCTGGGATAGTGGACTGTCAATTTGAATTTACACTGGTTTATGGAAACAGGGAGTTTCCTTTTTATAGCTATCCAAAATGAATGACAAAATTGGTCATATATGAGTTTTTGGAGGGCTTTTATTTTGTAAAAGGAAATCAGACAGTCTTGACATTAGGCAAATTACATTCTGAAGTGGTGTACTTTTAATCAAAAGTGATTTTTTTTATTTTTATAACTTTGTGAATTTACAGATACATATGGTTATATGCAAGTTCATGAAAGGCTTACATTTTGTTATTTTTCATTAGATAATTATTTTCATAATATTTTTGGAAATTCTTAATCTAATATTACTCAACATTTGTAGTCATTTTCATTTTATCAGATCGTTTTTTTAAAGATTTGTATTATTTTAAATGTAATTTATTAATTAATTTGTTTATGCATTCATTTATTCATTATTGACAGAGAAACTTGCTTAATCAATGAATGCCAGAGAGAACTTTTTTTCTTTGATCTGAGTTTTTACATGCTATTACCGCAACGCCTTGTATATGCGCGCACTACAAAACAACGTGGCGGCTAGAATGACAGTGTTTTTCAAAGTGGAGGCTGGCCTGACTGCTGTCACCAAGCAGTGTTGGCCCAGATCCGGCCCACATGGATTTCACACGGTCCAGATGTTGGCCAGATCTGGGCCAACACTATGTTGCTGTCTGGGAAACAATTAATCAATATTTGTCTGCAATGAAAGTTAAAAACATGTTTGAAATAGTTTCAGCCCATTTTAGCCCATGTAAGTGACGTCACCGATTGACCCCACATTGCAGACTTTTAGGTTAAATTAGTTACCTTAGTGAATTTCATTTATCTATTGACAAAGTACCAGCAAAACATTTACAAAACTATCAAAGCAGCTCATCTACACATAAAATGTGCTTTAAAGCTCAAACGTTCACTAATAAGAGCTCAAATCTGTTAGCTTACCTCTAATAGTTAGCATCTGTATCTAACGGTTGTAATGCTATCGGTATTTTTGAAGAAACTAAACCGTTTCTGTAAAGTAAAGATTCAACACAAACATGTCAATGACATGTAATAAAGTGTCAGGAATGGTTGTATGAATTATTTGTGTAACTTTAGGAACTAAATTTACCTGAAAGCAGTGAAAAAAGCAGAGAGACAGACTCTCGCTACTTGCCAGGTGAGGGAGTTTACCATGGTAACCCCCTCCGCTCCAGTTTAAATGTGATTTGAATGCTCAAAATGCATGTCTGTCCACACGAACGGGGTCATTTTCAAAACCGCAGCTTTTTCTATGCGGTTTGGCCATTTGTCCTCATGCAAACGCTACACCAGGTCACTGAAACCGAACATTTTTGAAAACGCCTGCCAGGGTGAAGATTTTCAAAAAATGTGATTGCAGTGTTATCGTGTAGACAGCAAAAGTTTTTGGCTTGTGACGTCGGAGCCTGCGCTGTTATCTCCGCCTAATGGAAACTTTTTCAGGCTTCTGATTGACCATTTTGGCCTAAAACACATAAAAGTTACGCATTTACATAAATAGTACATAAAAGTCAAATCAAATGTCCAGAAACGTAATGTATTGTTTAAGTGGATAGTAGGCCTATATCAAACTGTAAATGTAATGAGAATATGTAAGCAGTGAATGCAATACATTGTTTGAAGTCAGTTGTATGTATAAAACAACAGGATATACTAATCTATAAAATATAATATGAGGCACGAATATATTTCACATGTAAACACATATTTAAACACACAATATGAGCTTTATGTTGTGCATTTTAAAATGTATATTTTAAAAATGTATTTCAATATATTTAACAGTGTATCACATATATGTGAATATATTACTTTTCTGTTTGGGAAAACATTGGGATTTTAGTCAAAACTATTTGAAATGGATTTGAAATGTGGGTCAAGATCGGCAATAATTATGTGGCCCACATATCTACATTTGACATCTGGGCCAAATACTGCATTTGACATCTGTCCCATGTCTTGTGTGCCATCTTAAACACGGTACCACCTCTACCAAACCCGGGCCATGTTTGGCCCACATGCTGTATGCCAGTGCAGGATGAATGCCAGCGTTGCCAGATGCATGCCAAATCTGGGCCAAATTTGTTTGCTGATTGGGCACTTGTTTGATGCCATTTGAGGTTCAACATGATTTCTGTCTATATCAAGTTCTGTGCAAATAATATCACCACCCACAAACAGAAAATTCTCAGTACAGCAACCTTTTAACATTGAGCAAAGATTATATAAAAACAATAACATTTCTATATGTAGTCGGATGAACAGTGTGTGCTTTGTTTCTATAAAGATGCCATGAATGCATGAGTTGTCCAATCATATAATTTCACGGGTAAATAAAATTAGTCTTTTAAGGCACTGTTGTTTGTTTGAGCACCGCTTGTGCGTCACTAACCAAGGCCCGCCCATTCTGTTTTTGCTCTTCCCCTCTCACTAGTGATGGGCAGAGCGAGGCTTCGTTAAACACTGAAGCAGTCGAAGCAAATGTGTCAAGGCTTTGAAACATTTTGACACCCGTCTCTATGGTGATACCTAGTGGTCATTTCAAGTATTGCTCTGAAACAGCGTCGCCAAAGAAACAGTTAAGCGAATTGACGAATTATAATGTATGTTGTGTTAGTTGATCCACCAAGTGATTTGGGGGAGTGGTTAGTGTGCTCGACTTGAATGTTGTCTCCTTGGGTTCGAATCCTGGTGAAGCATCCTGGTGATTTTTCGTGAAGCTAACGAAAAATAGACAATAAAATACATCAAGCCACATTTTTTTTTTTACATATAAAGATTTTTTTTGAAAAATATAAATTGTTCTGCAGTTGATGGACTTAGCCTAGTTCTTTTTTTTACATATAATTTCTACATTCTTTGAAAAAATCCTCTCACAAAAACCCACGAAGTGAAGTTGCGTTAACTCCACTTTTATACTTTGTGGGAGTTAGGTTGAGACAGATGTGCAATTGTGTGATTTGTTCCCGACCCTGTCAGTCAACCGCAGAATCAGCAGGTATGCCACGTCTCAAAACACTTGTGACATTCCCCGATGCTTCGAATCACCTTAGTCACGTGACATGGGTGTTTCGAATTACGCTTCGGAGAAGTGTTTCGAAACATCTGCGCTTCGGGATCTCGACACCGTATTGAAACGTCAGTTTCGCGTCAGCCATCCCTACCTCTCACAGGTATGTGTTTGCTAACTAGTGAGCATGGAGATGTGTGCTTGATGTAAGTAGTATTATTCGGATTATAGTTTTCTAACTGATAAAAGTTTAGGTGGTTGATTGGCGGCTGCCTTTCTCATTCATCATGCTCCTGCTGTAATTCCATGCTGTTTCACCATGTAGATGTCCGTTTGTGTGTGCGACCGGACTCATGACTATAGCAACAACTTGAAGGTATGCGCAACTATATACTATAATGATGTATAGTATTTTATGAGGTAAACAATTTAATGTTTAATTATTTTTAGGAGGAATAGATTGACTTAAGATCCATTGTATTCAGTGCAGCCTGCGGGGCAACGATGCTGCTGCTTTGTTTATGTGATTTCCTGTGATTTTAAACCTGCTCATTGGTGTGTTTGCGCTGTTCGTTGGCCTTATTTGTTAGACCAGTTTTTTTTTGTGTTGTATGTGTAATTGGTTTGTTTTGTATCTGTTTACTGTATATTGGTTGTTTCAGTTTATTAATTAGTATATCCGTTTGTTTACATTGCTTTGTTTGCTCATTTGTTCCATAATGTGTATTTGCTTCCTGTTTCTTGGATTTTGTTTCATATCTTTTAATCAATGTGATTTTTCTTATCGATATTGCTTTTCTTTGATTTTGTTACTTGTTTACTTTATTAGTATGTTTATATGAGATTGGAGTGAACCTCCATCTCCATTTGATGATACATTTTTAACATCATAACAGGTATTTATTTAAGGGTTAAGCATTTGTTCAATTGTTATTATTTTTTCTTTTGTTTTGAGATTCTTTGTTTAACTTTAGGCTTTGTTGCAGGAATCGAGGCTTCCAGGCAGGCTTCCAGGTAGTGGGACTTTTTAACGGAGTGCAGTGTGTTCACGTTTGGTCCTATTGTGTGTGTGTGGTATAGTGAGACTTGTAGACCTGGTGGTAAGACCATGATGACATAGTAGCCTTGTGCTCATTAAACTAGCTCACCTGCCATCGGTAAGTCTCGGTTTCCTTTTTTGGTTATTTCTTGTTTCCCAAGTTTGTATGATCTACTCTGGTCTATACTGTAATTTAATGTTTTTTTTAAGAATAGTGCTTGATTATTGTGAAATAAAGATTTTGTTCTTTGGTATCCACATCTCAGGCCTCTGTTTTTGAAACCATGTTCCTGAGTGCCCTTTGCAGGTGATCAATTTTGAAATATTAATTCTAATACATTTTCCCTGTTTTACAGGGTCAGATAAATTCATGTTTGCCTTTCCGATTAGCCTCCGCCACATATAGGTGCAGTTGGCGTATAAACACAAATAAAAACAAACACAACATTTTCATAAACCACTCTAACTTTTAACAGTCTGCCTTTCACAATTTAATCTACATCATACGATGCTGGGTTAAAATCTTACTAAATAAAACCGCAACCCCACCACTCACATTTGAATTATGGCTCAAAAGAGATTACCCATTAAACTCTTTCATCCAGTCAGCCACATTGTCCACACCACTATGAGTTTCTTGTAAAAATGCTATGTCTATGTTCTTCTGCTCCATTTCTTCAAAAATCTGTGCTCTTTTTTTAGTTCTCCACACCAATTACATTCATGGAAGCAATATGTGCAGTAAAAAAAAATAAGTCCCCTGCTGCTTTTGTACGTTTGCTCACTGACAAATAAATGATCAGTCTATAATTTTAATTGTATGCTTATTTGAACAGTGAGAGACCGAATAACAACAAAAAAAATCCAGAAAAACGCTTAAAAAAAGTTATAAATTGATTTGCATTTTAATGAGTCAAATTAATATTTGACCCCTTCGCAAAATATGACTTGGTACTTGGTGGCAAACCCGTGTTGGCAATCACAGTGGTCAGACATTTCGTGTAGTTGGCAACTAGGTTTGCACACATCTCAGGAGGGATTTTGTCCCACTCCTCTTTGTAGATCCTCTCCAAGTCATTAAGATTTCAAGGCTGACGTTTGGCAACTCAAACCTTCAGCTCCCTCCACAGATTGTCTATGGGATTAAGGTCTGGAGACTGGCTAGGCCTTCTTCTTCATCTCTGTCTTCTTCTTCGTGCTACACTGCTATAGAAAACAAAGAAAATGGTCTGTGGCAAAAAAGGTAGGAAACTTAAACACCCATGATGCAATGGGGTCAATCCTACTATCCATGAGCGCGGGACACAAAAATGTCTAAGTACACTCTGTCGTTTTCACAAAATCCCTGGAACAGTCAAAAGTCTCCCGGATGGCACATTTTACTTCAAACAACATACATTTGCTAACAAATAAAAGAGAACCATATCTCGGTACATGTAACACAGACAAATAATACCAATTAATAATTTATTTATACTATCGACAATGCAACAATACAAAGTAGATTTAAAATCTGCAAACTTAACCTTTAATAATCCTTACTTGTAAATTGACACACTATGCTAGAAAACCAGGGGGCAGGAAACATGTTTGATGATGTCTACACATAAATAATCTGCTTCTTCTTGAGCCACTCCTTTGTTGCCTTGGCCGTGTGTTTTGGGTCATTGTCATGCTGGAATACCCATAAGCGACTAATTTTCAATGCCCTGGCTGGCTTCAATGCCCTGCCCCTGACGGTACATTGCCCCGTCCATCGTGCCTTTGATGCGGTGCAGTTGTCCTGCTCCCTTAGCTGAAAAACACCTTCAAAGCATACTTTTTCCATCTCCATGTTTGACAGTGGGGATGGTGTTCTTTGGGTCATAGGTAGCATTCCTCCTCCTCCAAACACGGCGAATTGACTTGATGCCAAGGAGCTGTATTTTGGTCTCATCTGACAACAAAAATGTCACCCAGTTCTCCTCTGAATCACTAGCAAACTTCAGACGGGCCTGCCTCTTGAGCTGGGGGACCTTGTGGGCGCTAGAGGATTTTAGTCTTTCATTGCGTAGTGTTACCAATTGTTTTTTTTTGTGATTATGGTCCCAGCAGCCTTGAGATCATTGACAAGATCCTCCCGTGTAGTTCTAGGCTGATTCCTCATCGTTCTCATGATCATTGAAAATCCACGAGTTGAGATCTTGCATGGAGTCCAAGTCCGAGGGCGATTTACAGTTATTTTGTGTTTATTCCATTTGCAAACAATAAGACCAACTGTTTTCACCTTCTCACCAAGCTGCTTGGTGATTGTCTTGTAGCCCATTGCAGCCTTGTGCAATGGGCTACATTCTTGTACCGGACATCCTTGGGTAGCTCTTTGGTCTTGGCCATGGTGGAGAGTTTGGAATCTGATTGATTAATTGATTGCTTCTGTAGACAGGTTGTCTTTTATACAGGTAACAAACTGAGATTAGGAGCACACCCTTTAAGAGAGTGCTCCTAATCTCAGCTCCCTACCTGTATAAAAGACATCTGGGAGCCAGAAATCTTGCTGAATGATAGGTGATCAAATATGTATTTGACTCATTAAAATGCAAATCAATTTACAACTTTTTTTAAATGCTTTTTTCAGAATTTTTTTACTGTTCTATCTCTCACTGTTCAAATAAACCTACCATTAAAATTATAGACTGATAATTTCCTTGTTAGTGGGCAAACGTACAAATTCAGCAGGGGATCAAATATATATATATATATATACCGCTTGCCAAGCTGCTGGCTCCCCTCTGGCCTCCTGACGGGCTAGAGCCGGCCTGGTCTGTCCCTCCGGCCCCGCCCTGGCCATCCTCCAGGGATCTTGTTCGGCCGGATCCTCCATGGTCCGTCCCTCCGGCCCCGCCCTGGCCGTCCTCCAGGGATCTGGTTCGGCCGGATCCTCCATGGTCCGTCCCTCCGGCTCCGCCCTGGCTACCGTTTCCTCGGGGCCCTCTTCCATTACATGGACCTGGCCCACCGTCCCTCCCCCTGATCCACCTCCATCCCACCTCCCACCTGAAGATTCTTGTTTTTTTTTTTGGAGCGTCTGGAAGCCACTCTTTAGAGGGAGGGTAATGTCACAGTCAGTTGTTGGAGTGCCCAGCTTAGCCACCAGAGGGCACTCTCTTGGAGTCACTGCTTGTGTCTGAACTGCGTTTCCCATCACCCTTTGCTTATATTATTGGTTCATTACTGCCAGCTGGTTATCATTTGACTTATTAGCTTCACCCTTTAAATACCCTGCTCATTGTCTCTTTAGTTGCGTCAGTATTGCATTCTGTTACCATGTTGCTTATTTGATTCCTGTTTTGATAATGTGAATATTGTTTTTGAACTGGAAGAATAAAAGCTGCAAATGGATCTTTTGTGTGAGCATTCCGTGACATACAGCATCATTATTTAGGGCTCTTTTTATGTTCCTCACAATTTTCTTAAAACTGTACACTTATTTGTTTGTAAAATAATCACTAGCCATCAAATGTTTAGTTTGATCAACAAATTGTTACACCTCTTCTATATTTTGTTAAGCAGATGAACAATGTTATGCTCTCAAGACCGTTACTGAGAGCAGTAGATTCACCTTGCGAAAAACTCAAACTGCTTTCAGATGAGTCACTGTCAGTGTCTGTATCTTGCGTTTTCTCATTTTGTAGTTTAGCTGTCTTACTCATTTTAGCATCCAACGACTTGCTTTTCATCTTTATTTTTGAGGAGTCTTAAAATAGAGCTGCTCTTGTTCTGATGTTAACAGTGTTTCTTCATCATTTACACTAAATTGACTCTTTTCACTATTTTCACCTTCCTTTTTAAATTCTAAAGGGGAAACCAAAGTGTCAGAGACACTTAAATCAGTAATTATAGGTAAAACATTAGAATTTGACTCTACTTGCTGAGTCCGAGATGAAGTTGACTCAGCCTCAACTTCTACAGAACGGTCTACAACAGTCTTTATCACAGCTGAGACTATTTCCTGAACTTCCACCTCAGACTCCTTCCCATCATTACCTTCACTCCACTGTTCAACTGTTCCATTATCATTTCCTTCTTCTCCCTCAATATTTTTATTCAGACATTTCCGAATTAAATGCCCTATATTTCCACATCCAAAACATTTGACTTTTCCAGTGGTGACAAAAATAGCATAGCTAAAATCATCAATTCGAAAATCAGTGTTTTGTCTAGATTAGCATCATCTAGAATAATCATGTAGTCAAATCACCTGAAAGAAATAATGTGTTTCAATAAAGGCGACTCCCTACTGATTAGAATATTTTTTTTATTGGGGACACCAATTTTCGATTGCGTGTCAAAGCTTGCGTTAGAATTTCATCACTTACATATGGTGGCACATTAGAGAGAGTAACCTTTTTAGGGGCACAAGGACTGGGATTAGAAACCACTGCACTAGATGTCCAATTACCTCCCCAAATGCCAAACAACATACATCGAAACTCTCCTTGATCGCGTGGCGTCTCGTGAATGAACTCAAACCCTGTGCTCACTGGGCCGACATGCTTCCAAATAAACTAACAAAAACAATAACAAGCGAACAAAAAGCAAAGAGAGAAAAAGTACAGAAAAAAGATAAATCTTTACTCACACCACTCTGCACCACGCTCACGCCGCTGTGCACACCAGCACTCAACACAGAGAGAGATAAAATACTGTTACACATGTACATAATGTTACAATTATAAGTCCAGAAGTTGCTAAATGACTTATGTATTATGTTTTTTTATTTTCTTTTTCCCCCCTATACTTATCCGTGTGTATATATGACATCTCCATGTTAGTTATATATAACATTAGTTATGATTAGTAATAAATATTAAAATGTTATAATGTACATCTTTCGATGTTCTAAACCACTTTTTTGTTGTCTAAATGCTTTGGCAATACAAAATGCATGTTTGTCATGCCAATAAAGCTATTTGAATTGAATTGAGAGATATAGATAGAGAGATAGAGTAAAGCATTCCTCTTAAAATACATGTTTAATTATTCAATTAATTAGAGAGTGAAACATGTTTTAATTAAAAGTAAATCACCTGAGTATAAAGATACATTTTAAAATCAAGAATATTCTTCAGTCCAGGTGTTCATCTTCACTCATCAAGTGCTCTTATCAGCCTTGAATGCTATTCTGCTTGACTTATATCCAACATATATGCTTTGTTTTATTTTAATAAATGATACAAATACATTTGTGTTAGATAAAAAAAACATGAAGCATCTGGCAGAGATACTGTACCAGACTCAAGGAAATGAGAGGGAATTAATTACCTTTATTGGTATATTGGTATAAGTCTGAAACTTATGACTAATTTATTTTTTGAAGTTTTTGCTTCAGAGCTTTTCTATGGTTTGGCATGTGGACAGTCTTGAAGTTAATACTAATATATAACATTGAGATGCTTTTGCTTGTTTGAATGTTTCCACAGATTTGAATATGATTCTTTCGTGTCTTTCTTTTATCATTCAAAATAATCTGATCTAACAAAAGCAGTGTGAATTAACAAAATAATCTTTCAATCTGAAGTTCTAGTTATGGAATTCCTTTGTACCTCAAGTTGCCACGTTTATAAACACACACATATTTACATTAGCATATCTACAATCAAGCGTGAACAACTGACACAATGAGTAAAAGGATGAAGAGAAAATTATTAGCATTCTATGTATAAATAGCTAGAGACAAGGACTGTTAAGTTTGAAATTAACATGTAAACAGTTTGGGAAACACCCCAATCACCTCCCCCAATATCCCACTCCCCCTTCCCCTTCCCCTTTCCCTCATAAAACACACACTCCCCTGCCTCATTCAAACTCCAACATTTCTTGCCAAATATATATACAGCCTTACACAAAGCCCTTGTTGTTCTGGTAATGGGCAAGCTCCTAATGGATATATATTTCCAAGATTATATCCGCATTCAATTGCAAATTCTGAGTTGTAATACTCTCCTTGTCTATGAATATGGGCATCCTTTGAATGCTTCCAACACCTGGTGCCATGGGTTTGATGTGTGGGGGCTCAGTACAGACCTGGTCGCTTTACCAGCACAGATTTTTACCACACTTTCAGCCACGGAAGAACATTTCCTTCAATAAATAAAAAGCACCTTACAAAGTCAAAAAAGGACAACAGGAAAATAACTTCCTTATCATTCAGGTTGAGTTTATAATTTATTCTAATTTATTATGAGTGTAATTCAAACACTTTAATGTTTTATGTGTTTGTTAAATACTGCTGAGGGGTTTTGCTTTGGCCATTTGTAAAGACCCTTTTGTGGATTTATTGCACTAGCCTTATCATTGAAGGGATCCATATTCATCCCACCTCTATGAAACACACAATCACAAACATACGTTTATTTATCACTCACACATACAAAACCAAAGAACTAAATGAGCCAATGACTGAGCTTTTTTTGTGCCATTCAACCACTGCACACACACACACACACACAAATGTGTGTGCATTTTTTTTTGGGGGGGGGGGGGGGGGGGTTAAATGATTACTCTGTCTCCTATTTTTTAATTTTCCCTGTAGTGGTATATGGTCAGATTTGGCTGTAAGCATATTTAGGCATCTTTGTATTGTCTCACCCACAGTCTTGTGCAAGTTACTCAAAGTATGGCTCGCTGCTCAATGGATCCACATCTAAATGCCAATCTGTCCTGTGGCATCAAAAATGTGAAACGGTCATATTCTCAAACAATCAATAATCACTTCACAGACAGCAGAGACACACGGAGCCTATGGCAAGCGATCCAGACCATCACTGACTACAAGCCCCCGCCACAGACCTGTGATGACGACACTTCTCTCCCAGATGCACTCAACCACTTTTACTCACGGTTTTAAATGCAGAATGACACACCTGCACAAAAACTACCCACACCTCCCAATGACCAGGAGCTATGTCTGTCTCCAGCCGATGTAAGGAAACACTATCTAGGATTATCCCATGCAAGGCTGCGGGTCCTGACAACATACCTGCCCGTGTACTGAAAGACTGTGCTGAACAGCTGACAGATATCCTAAGGGATATCTTCAACACCTTGCTGAGCCAGGCAGTCATCCCCACATGTCTCAAATCCACACCAATCATACCGGTTCCAAATAAATCACCTGTGTCCTGTCTAAACGACTGCCGTCCCATAGCACTGACCAATTATATTTATAATTAAGTGCTTTGAGAGGCTAGTCATGCACAACATAAAAATCAGCATCCCTAATACACTCGATCCGCTCCAGTTTGAATACCGCCCAAACCGCTTTACAGATGATGCAATTTCCTCCACCCTCCACCTGGCTCTTACCCACTTATAAAATAAAGACTCCTATATTAGAATGTTGTTCATTGATGTCAGCTCAGCATTCCACACAATAATCCCACAACAGGTCATTAATAAACTAAACCTGCTGGGCCTTAACAATTCCCTCTGAAACTGGATCCTGGACTTTCTAACCTGAAGTCAGTCCGTGTCGGCCGCAACACCTCGAGCACTACCACACTGAGCACAGGTTCCCCACAAGACTGTGTGCTCAGCCTGCTGCTCTTCACGCTGCTGAACAATGACTGCACTGCCAAGTTCAGCTCCAACCACATCATCAAGTTTGCCGATGACACATCAGTGGTAGGTCTCATCAGCAACAACGATGAAACGCACCACATAGATGAAGTGGCACAGCTGGCTGAATGGTGTGGTGCAAACAACCTGTCCCTCAATGTGAGTAAGACAAAGGAGATTGTGATGGACTTCAGGCAAAACTCGGGTGACCACCCCCCACTGAACATCGACAGCTCGACTGTGGAGAGAGAGTCAGCAGCACTAAATTCCTGGGGGCGCACATCAAAGAGGACCTCACCTGGACCACCAACATTATATCACTCTCCAAGAAGACACAACAGCACCTGCACTTTCTCCACCGGCTGAAAAGAGCAAGTCTCCCTCCTCCCAGCCCCACCACTTTCTACAGGGGAAGCATTGAGAGCGTGCTGACCAGCTGCATCACTGTCTGGTACGGGAACTGTAGTGCAGCAGACCGCAAGAACCTCCAGCGGACAGTGAACACAGCTGCAAAGGTCATCAGTGCCCCTCTCCCTACATCCTGGACAGTTTCATTGCACGATGCTCCAGTAAAGCTACCAGTATCATGCATTAAAATATCATCACCTGCATCGTTTCCCCCAGGCTGTGAGAGCCCTGAGCTCAAATCACCCTGCCCCTCTCTGAAACCCCATACAAACCCCCCACCTCCTGAAACATGGACCATTACTGTGTGTGCATGATCCCACAAACAACTCAATAGTATGTGTATGTTTACATGCTCATGCACTGCAAATTACCTTACACTGTTTACCAGCCAGCTGCTTGACTTATGATGTTTCTCTCTGCACATGTACAGTATTCATTTGAAGCATTCGTACAGTTTGTATAGTTTGTATTTTTTAGTCTACATATAGGGTAACATTTATATATAGTATATTTATAGTCAAAATGTGTCAGTAGGTTAGTTGTGTATAGGTTTATAGTTTTATATTTTCCTTCACTGTTGTATGCCTGTATTTATGTAGCACCGTGGTCCTGTGAGGCATGACGTTTCGTTCCACTGTATGTAGCCACATGTAGCATAATGACAATAAAGCTCAACTTGACTTGATTTGAGATTGGTAGATTTAGGGGTGGAGATGGGGGAGGTTTAAGGATCAGGGGGTGGAGATGGGTAGGTTTAGATATATGTAAGGTGGGAGGAGTTGGATCTGGATCCAAGCACGCCCCCTGGATCCTGTGGGCTGCAGCGAGAGACGCTCCTAAGTTACTCTGGAAATGTAATTTTGATCACTCCTTTTAAAAGTAATCAAATTTCAGTTATGATTACTTTATTTCAAAAGTAATTAGTTACATTACATTAGTTACATTACATTCCAGCATCCCGATTCAACCGGTTCAACTGTAATTTAAGAAAAAGAAAATAACGACTTTATTCAGCAATTTTTCTCCTCTGCATCACCCTCTCCATTTTGGAGAGTGACCACTGAAAATAAACGCAGATGGGAGTTTTACTTACTCAAAAATGTTCTGAGAGCATAAAGGAAAATAATTGGTTCACAGATTCAACCAATGAAATTGAAGCAGAGAAATTTGAACGTGTGGAGGGAATACTTCAGACCGAAACGTTACTGACGCTTTGTGGGAGGCATGTATTGCAAGGTTAGTGCATTTCAGTGGTGTAGTCTACGTGATACGCAGGTATACACACTTTGTTTCTCTGTTTCTGCCACGGGATTAACATCACGTGGTAACTAGGAATTACACAATCTTCAGTCTGGATCCAACCCTTAAATTATCTGAGATGACCAAACACATGAGAAGAGATGATGACAACCCCTCGGAGGACCTCAGAGGAAGCCAACCATCAGCAATTATACTGAATTAACCAAATTTTGCTATAAGTTAATTATATTGAGTTTCTACAACATAAATCTATTTTAGAAACTTAATTTCCTGTGAAGTTGTTCTGCAACGATTGTATCATAAAAAGCACTATACAAATAATCTTGAATTTAATTTAATTTAATAGACCGTATACCCACTAGGGAAGGTCAAGGATTTGCGTATACCCACTTAAAAAAGCATGCGGAAACATAACAAAATCGACAGACCTTTCACAAGTTCATTCATAAATTCACCCAGTATGTGTTGCGAAGCACCGTCTTTCTGATAATCACGCCGTATTTATGTTGACGCCATTTTCATGCATCGTCTCGGATTCAAAATAAATATACTTCTCGCTATGTTCGTCAGGTTTTAGGGGTTGAATATAACAGCTGTGATGACCTTTGTCTATCAGAACATCACTGCAATGCGGGCATTTGGACGGTGCACATGTGTGTGATAATAGTTTATCACACGTCCATTTTGCACTATACTGTCTGCAACATCGGTTAAAATATTTTACGAGATCACAACTAGATCTCAGTCCGTCTGTCACGGTGTACGGGGGTGCCAGGAACGAGGAGACGAGGAACTTCCTTTAAACACTTTAATTGCAACACTTAACACAGAGATCGCCGGAGACATGTACACACATGGAAATGACGTTAAGACTGAACACAGATGCAGGGAAACACAGGGCTCTTAAAGGGGGAACTAAACTAGGTAATTGAACACACAGGGCTGGGGACTAATTAACTAAGGACACAGGGCTGGGAACTGATTAACACAAATGAGGACAGGAACAGGAACTAACCATATATGGGCACGAGAGGAGGGGAAACACAAGACACGGAGAACACAGGTCTGACATTACTCCCCCCTCCCGAACGGTGCGTCCCGCACCGTACACCATCCAACGGGGAGGGGGGGGTGGGCGCTCTGGAGGCCTTCAGGGACATAGAGACAGGACAGGACAGGAGGCCTCCAGGGCGGCGCCCGTTCTGGGAGCCATGGCGGGTCAGGGGACTCGGGCGGCCATGGCGGATCGGGAGCCTTGGGTGACCATGGCGGATCGGGAGCCTTGGGTGGCCATGGCGGATCGGGAGCCTTGGGTGGCCATGGCGGATCGGGAGCCTTGTGGGCCATGGCGGATCGGGAGCCGTGGGTGGCCATGGGATCGGAGCCTTGGTGGCCATGGGGATCGGGAGCCTTGGGTGGCCATGGCGGATCGGGAGCCTTGGGTGGCCTCCATGGCGGGTAGCCCCCCCCCAAAAAATTTTTTTGGGGTCACACCTCTTCTTCTCTGAGGGGCGCTCAGGAGGCTCGGACGCCAGGGGGCACTCTGGCGGTGCGGACGCTAGGGGCTCTGGGGAGCCGGACGGAGCCGGCAGGGGCGGAGCCTGGAGGGCAGCCTGGAGAGCCGGACGGAGCCGGCAGGGGCGCTGGAGAGCCGGACGGAGGCTCTGGGGAGCCGGACGGAACCGGCAGGGGCACTGGAGAGCCGGACGGAGCCGGCAGGGGCTCTGGGGAGCCGGACGGAGCCGGCAGGGGCACTGGAAAGCCGGACGGAGCCGGCAGAGGCACTGGAGAGCCGGACGGAGTCGGCAGGGGCTCTGGAGAGCCCAACGGAGCCGGCAGGGGCTCTGGGGAGCCGGACGGAGGCTCTGGGGAGCCGGACGGAACCGGCACTGGAGGACGCTCGGGAAGCGCAGCATCTCGGGGGCGCTCTGGCAGTGCAACGTCTCGGGGGCGCTCTGGCAGTGCAGCGTCTCGGGGGCGCTCTGGCAGCGCAGCGTCTCGGGGGCGCTCGGGAGAGCTGGACGGGACCAGCAGGGGCTCTGGAGAGCTGGACGGAACCAGCAGGGGCTCTGGAGAGCTGGACAGAACCAGCAGGGGCACTGGAGAGCTGAACGGAACCAGCAGGGGCACTGGAGGATGCTGGCGAGGAGCAGGCACCGGAGGGCGCTGGCGAGGAGCAGGCACCGGAGGGCGCTGGCGAGGAGCGGGCTCTGGAGGGGCCTCTGGAGAGCTGGACGGGACCAGCAGGGGCTCAGGAGAGCTGGACGGAACCAGCAGGGGCTCAGGAGAGCTGGACGGAACCAGCAGGGGCTCTGGGGAGCTGGACGGGACCAGCAGGGGCTCTGGAGAGCTGGACGGGACCAGCAGGGGATCTGGAGAGCTGGATGGGACCAGCAGGGGCTCTGGAGAGCTGGACGGGACCAGCAGGGGCTCTGGAGAGTGCTGTCTCGGAGCAGGCACAGGAGGGCGCTCGGGCAGCGCAACGTCTCGGGGGCGCTCTGGCAGCGCAATCTCTCGGGGGCGCTCTGGCAGCGCGGAGCTGGACGGGACCAGCGGGAACGACGGAGAGCTGGACGGAACCAGCAGGGGCTCTGGAGAGCTGGACGGGTCCAACAGGGGCTCTGGAGAGCTGGACGGAACCAGCACAGGAGGGCGCCGTCTCGGAGCAGGCACAGGAGGGCGCTCGGGCAGCGCAACGTCTCTGGGGCGCTCTGGCAGCGCAATCTCTCGGGGGCGCTCTGGCAGCGCAATCTCTCGGGGGCGCTCTGGCAGCGCGGAGCTGGACGGGACCAGCGGGAACGACGGAGAGCTGGACGGGACCAGCGGAGAAACAGGAGAGAGCTTGCGAGGAGCGGCCACAGGAGGGCGCTGTCTTGGAGCTGGCACCGGAGGGCGCTGTCGAGGAGCAGGCACAGGAGGGCGCTGTCTCGGAGCAGACACCGGAGGGCGCTGGCGAGGAGCAGGCACGGGAGGGCGCTGGCGAGGAGCAGGCACAGGAGAGTCGGAAGCCCCCTCAGGGCTGGACGGGACCAGCGGGGACGACGGAGAGAGGAGAGGGGGCATCTCGTACTCCAACTCAGTCTCCTCGTCAAATAGTTCCTCCTGCAAGTCCAGCAGTCCCAGAAGGATGATCAGCTCCATCTCCGTGTCGGGGGCGGAGCTCCACTCCGTACTCCAAGAATGCACCGACATTGGCGGCAAACTCCATCGGCGCGAAGGAAGCCTTGTTCTGTTTAGGTTCAGTCTTCTGTCACGGTGTACGGGGGTGCCAGGAACGAGGAGACGAGGAACTTCCTTTAAACACTTTAATTGCAACACTTAACACAGAGATCGCTGGAGACATGTGCACACATGGAAATGACGTTAAGACTGAACACAGATGCAGGGAAACACAGGGCTCTTAAAGGGGGAACTAAACTAGGTAATTGAACACACAGGGCTGGGGACTAATTAACTAAGGACACAGGGCTGGAACTGATTACACAAATGAGGACAGGAACAGGAACTAACCATACAACTAACGTGTGTAATACGCCTCAGTGCCACATGACCCTAAGAAATTGGTGCAGGTGACTGTGCGAATACAGATATGATTCTGTAAAATGCATAAACAAAAGGAGACCTGTGAGTGACATTTCAGAAATGTCTCATATAGAAATGCACATATATATGGGCGAGAGAGGGGAAACACAAGACACGGAGAACACAGGTCACACCGTCACTTGTGGTTGTTTATGCATTTCATAACAGAACTCATATCTGCAATATCTCGCACAGTCCTCACACTGCACCAATTTCTTAGGGTGCATGTGGCACTGAGGCGTATTACACACGTTCCATGTAAATTTGCATTAATGTTAACTACGATCTTTAAAGCCTTGATAGCAGTAGTCGCAGGCGTAGCTGTACCCTAAGAACGCCTTCAAATGTTTTTATCATGTAGTAATGATCGTCATAAAGAGATATAAATGTATGGTGTTCTTATGTGTTTGGTCTATATTTTTATACACTTCCAATTTACCTGAACATGATCTGTGAAAGATGACTAGTTTCAAGTCTAGGACCGTTTCGTATTTAGATACGTCATGAAACGCTATTTTATCATGCGGATCATAACCCAGATCTGTGTGTATGTTACTGGCTATTCTCGTCAATTATTGATCGGGACAATGAGGGTTTAAAAAACGAGCCAGACATATGTTGAAGCACATATTGTCAGTTACATTTTTTGGGACGAAAAGATTAATGTTATGTTTTGGATGACCATATTGTGTGCTAGATCGGTTAACTTTCTACGGCCTCCACACCTTGCCTGTTCTGTGCCACGACACACATAACTGTAAAGCAGAATCACATCCCACATCAGCATTGCTTTGAACCGCTCGTTCATTTTGATCGATAAATGTAATAACATCATGATTATTATCTGGTGTTAGAACTGCATTGATGTCTGTGGGGAGACTCTCGCCTTGCAGAGAGACGTTCATAAAACCGGTTTTTAGAATATTCAAAATATTCAAAATATCCTGCAAAAAGATATTATGTGCTGGTTAATCATCTGTGGCAATTTCATGGAAATGTATAATTCTACGAATTTCTAAACCATTAAATCTCTGTCTTGGGATAATTGTAAAATCGCCCACACATCCCCCTTCGCTTATTAGTCTGTCTATAACATTTCGGCTGAGGCCCATATCTGGAGCTGACGGATCATAACCTGAGGCATCGTCATTAGACGGACCCATGCCAATCTGTTCACCGTCATTTATAGACATACCCAACCATACGTACTGTTCGTCTACAAGCTCATGTAATCTTTCGGACATGTTAAGAGAGTCTGGTTGTAACATTTGCATTTGATTATTAATCAGATCGCGTAACTGGTCTGTGTTATTTTGAAACTCGTGTCTAGGTTTTGATGATCTCTGATCATCTTCTGGTGCACGGTCATGTAAATCGATGTGACATATTTTACTGCTCATTTTGAAAATGTATTTTTAAAATCAGAAATACAAAAACGGTTTAACCTTAAAGACAAACGTGTGCATCTCTTGAAAACACCACAGCGGTTCACAACTTAATATAAGCAGACATGACAAAAAATAAACACTTACAGTATAAATTCACAAATCAGCATTTCGCCATCAACAAGTAAAATTGAATCCGTAATAAGCAGTTACAATTGAGTACCATATGCAATGATAATGACTTAAATCAAACAAACAGCAATACGAAGATACAATTCAACACTTATATGAAATACTAATATTATGAATAAAACAATAACAAATCGATGTCAATAATGAACAGCATTGACTATATGAAACCCTTTATCAATAATGTAAGAAAAAATCTATTAAAAATGATAAAAAAAAATAATTCACAGGTTCAATACACGGAACAATATTACGATCTTCTAACTGTACGGTCGTACATTACGGCCATCATTCTTTGCAGCAAATTCAGATGTTCGGACATCAGTGATAATGCGTTTACCGTAAGTCTTTGTTCCGTGTGTTGCTGGATGATGTCCTCCGGGAGACCGCTCATGATTTGCTGAAAGTGTCGGAATTCATTATACAACTCTTCGAGACTATTTCTCCAAAATTCTGCTGCGTGACTTAAGGCCTCTGTGTGTTGCTGTTGACACGCTATGATATTTCTTAAAATCAAAATTACATTCCCTTGTGCGCTAACTGCAATCTCTTCAGCTTGCCTGTAAGATAACGGTTGTCCAGCCAAGTCGAAAACTCTCTCAAAGTACCGATTAACGCGGTTCAGCGCATCGTGATCAAGCCTTATATTTAAATCACGTTCGCGGAACAGCTACTGGGATATTTCATGTGGTAATTCCTCCTCTTCCTCGTTCTCCAAATCGCTGAAGGATGGCTGATCCCAAGTGTGGATCATCAAATCAGATCACACCGTTAGTCCTCGCTCGTCGCAACCTTGTTCTGCAAAAAGAATAACAATAACTATTTTATTAATTTATTAAATAAAAGTCAAACATAAAGCGTAATAGATAGGTTTTCTGTTTTAACTCTTACCACTATTCTCTGAAGTCCTTAAACGGCTTATGGACAGTGCGTCACCCGCATCCTGTCTGGGCAACCTTAAAAATGTTTATGTCCTGTCCGCACCCATACTGGGAAATCAACCGTGCTGCGGAGGAATTGTCTATGGGTGTGCGCACGCTTGTACAGGCTGTGGTCATGTGAACTCTTTCCTCCATACACGGACTGCGAAAGGGGGAGGTCTGCGTGATATTGTCTGGTTCATGATGCGGTTCCGTTCTGACTACAACCTCTTGATGCACCTCCTCTGTAGGTAATATTATCATGCGATTGTCGTCATCAATGTGCTCATCTGTCAAATTTAGTAAACACAGTTTATGATTACTGAAACTTTTAATACGTTAAGAAAAACTAGTGTCTGTATAACTTACCGTTAAGTCCGTCATCACCACATACAACTGGGCTTCATCAACTGAATAAATGATTACGAGCATCGTTGTTATTGTTTTTAGACGTTAAACCACACAATAGAAAAAGTGTAAAGACTTACATATCTCTTCAAGGATTTGTTCCAATCCTTCGTCAAACTCGAAATTCTCGAAACCATCTGGAGATATTAACAATGTCATGTTAAACACATATTCACATACAAATATTTAAAGAAAGCCTATGCAAGCTACACTCCGTCATTTTGGCAGGCAACCAGGAGAGCGCTAGAGCGGCCATAGTATTGGTATCAACAATGTGGAACAATAATTTAAAACCAGACTATTTAGACCTTACAAAACTTACACCATTTTAACATGGTGGACAGCTGCTGTGCGCCAAGATGCCAGAACATCCAGGGGAAAGCCGTATTAGCTGGGACGTCAAGTATATTGGGCTTAATTTATGTGTCCCGTACGTGACCTCCCTTGGCCAGTTTCTCGCCCCCTCACACAGTATTCGTTAAGTAAATCAGAAAGTCCAAAACATAACTGTTCTAGGAAGGCTCATCTGCCGGCTGGCCACTCCCGCTTCACAATAAGTAGTGCTCGCGCTAATAATGCCAATCCAGACTATTTTGGAAAATACAAACAACGTGATTATTTTTCATGAGTCCAACATCCAGCCGCGCAAGAAAACATGCAATCTAGCCAAGACGTGATCAATGTGGGAAACCGTCTTTTACTACAAAATAGAGGAAAAAAAGATTTTCCATTTAAGTAAGCTTCTTAATCTTGTAGCCTACCTTATTCGCAAAACACTCAAAATAACAAATAAAAAAGAGTCCAGCACCAAAAGCAGCCCATATTAAAGCTATAAGTTATCTTTAATGGAAAATATGCATTTTCCTATATACACACTTGTCCCATAAAGCAAAGGGGAAATAATTGTACCGTATTCGATAGATGACTAAAATGGTTCACTGCAATAAAACGTGCTACACACAACATTTGAGATTAACATGGTAAGATTCCATGACATTTATGATGTCTACTGTACTCACAGTGGTATAATTATGCTGACTACCTAGGACAGCTAGGTATTGATTAGATTAAGCTAACAACACAGTTGACTTACCTTGCAGTGACAACATTTTTTACAGTCTGTGGTTTTATCAAACTCCCGAATATTCATCAAAAAATTGGATTGCGTCCATTTGTACCCTGCAGGCTTTTTTTAGGTTTTTAAAGAGTCTCCAGAGTAATGTTAGGAGGGAAAGTTGATGAGGTAGTTCAAGATACTGCATGTCAGGAAATCTATATGTTCATATATTAATACACGTTAAAAGCACCCCCAAGGGCATTATAGATTATAGGGATATATTATGTTTAATCTATTAAGTTTTGCTATGTACAGGTCTATGTCTTTTGAATTAAAGTGTGCAGTGAACTCTGTTGCCTTGAAACTTATGCTGAAGCCATTAACCCTCTAAGCGCCAAAGTCGAAAAATTGCGACAAGACGTCAGACTTTATTATATAGACTGTAGTTTCTAATATGGTGTAATATTGCATTTTTATTCCCTACCACTAGATGGCAGACATGTCGTACTTCGATTCTAGACCAAAAGTGTTGGACCAAAATAGTGAGCTATTGTTCGAGGGCAAGTGAGCTATTTTGGCATTGATGCGGAAGCAGGTCAGTTCATAGCATGTGAGTAAATTGTGAGATTTGTGAGAAAATTGCCAAATGACTAATAAAAAGTTGTACTGTGAGGATGTGTTGCAAATGTTATTCGCCAATTCTGACTCTGAAGGGGAATATTTGCTATATAGTATAGTAATATAGTAATAATGTTTTACTTTCTCCTGTTTTATTGTTGGGTTCCTCTTTTCTGATCATTTGTAATGATGAGGATAAAAAGACAAAAAAAAAAAACATTCAAATAAGTTCAAACATTATGAAATTCAAGAGGGCTGCCCCATGGTGATGTCATAATATGCTAATTAGATGAGTATTTTTACACCCAACATAAACTTTTGGTCATGCCCAACATTTTTCTATTTTACAGTAGATCTCTATCTTTAACCCCTTTCAAGCCACATGCTTTTGAAATCTTGATGTCAAAATCCAGCATTATTTCCAAAAAAACCTGGCACCTAAAGGGTTAATTTCATATTCGCTCCCGGCTGTTCTTGCCTGCCAGCATGGTGGTGTAAACATAATGTGTCACGTGACTGCCGGAGCTCTATACCGGTGAACATTTGGCCGAGGTCACACTCACAGGTAGATGTCATAAAATAGATGCAACGGAGATGCTTTGATCGCTGAACTACGAAACCAGAAGTAAAAAATGCCAGACCCCCTCAAAAACTAATTTGATTGCAAATGAGTAGCTCCCCCAGAAACATCCTTTTTTATCTGATATGTATAGGTCAGCAATCATACAACCGTCTTCAAACTTCACTCACTTCGTTGCACTGCGTGAGATTAAATATTTAAATTTCGTACCATAGACGTTAATTACGACTGAAAATCCAAAGACCACCAAAACATTTGTTTCATATCAGTTTGCACGTGCATATGTGGATACACATTTTAACTGTTATACCCTACCATGAGATTGACAAAAAAAATCAAAGAGTAAATAAAGGAATAGGTGAATTAAGTGTGAATAACTAAATAAAATAAAATAAAACCTTTCCTGTGGTTTAGAGGTGATTGTTTAGAAGAAAACTTGTGTAACCTATTTTTTTATGTGAAAAAACTCTTAACCTTGACTTAAAATAAGTCTTAACCTTGACAAAATTAAAGACTATATAAAGGCATTATGTAGGTTAAATAAAATAAAACCAATTTCCCCGTGACTTAGGAGCTGTTTGTTTAGAAGTAAACTATGCTATACACTATTTTAAAGTGAAAAGCTTTATAAAGAATGTTGAAAGTTTTAATAAATAAAGAAATGTAAAAGATTTATTAAAATAACTTTTGTTCTAATGTTTTAAAACATTAATTTAATTCTTTAAATCTCTGCGTTGGGTCTCTCCTTAAGGTGTTAGGGGGGCGGGATGTAGGCACGGTCTGGCCGCAGCGCTTGTAAACTCATTCTGATTTTGACAGTGTGGAGCTTGGTTATCTGACGGACGCTGCTCTTTTTCTCTTGTTTAACTTCCCGTCAGCATAGCTAATGACTACAAGGTATATTTCAACAAGTATCTTATGCTGTTGTTTTAACTAACGTGTCTTCGCATTTTCTTTTCTTTTACACCACATAAGATAAGTCAACTCTATATTATTTAACTTGTGACTACCTCTAACTTTTAACTTGTAATAGACTACAGATATATTTTGACTACTGCCGTATGCTGTTGTTTTAACAATCGCCCCCTAATATTAATTTATTTTTAGATGGTGGCTAGATGTGTGATTCTTTTTTATTTTGTTTAACTTTTCTTGTGACAAAGGCTAGATTATAAAGTGTAATTTACAAGATTTTGACATGTATCTTCTTACTTAACGGCATGATATTCATTTATTTTTAGATGTTAGATGCGAGGTTTCTTTTATTATTTTTTTTATGACAATAGATTTTAAATTATAATTTTACAATATTTTGACAAGTATCTTCTTACTTAACGGCATGATATAAATTTATTTTTAGATGGTGCCTAGATGCGTGGTTATCTTTTATTTTCTTTAATTTTGTCAAACTAACTAGTTTTAAATTGTAATGTTACAAGATTTTGACGAATGTATCAAATGCTCTTTTAATTTATTGTCTAACTTGTAATAGTAGTAGCCCTTTATTGTCACTAGTCACAAGTACCAGCGAAATTAGCCATCAACCTGTCCATACATACACAACATACATATGACAACGGGGTAGACAGAACAGGAAGACAGGGTAATGGAAGAGAATTACAGCATTTACATGAGGAAAGGGAGGAGCAAAAATAAAATTGACCCCCAGACTATGCTCCAATTGGGAGTACAGTGTGAGAACAGAAAAAAACACCTCAGCACAAAAGCACATATACCATAGACACAACTTGCAACAGGGGTTTACATATCCAGCACTGGCAAGCAGCCATCCGGTCCGGTGCCATTTGCGGCGCCGGTCAACAGACCTGCTCAACAGTGTGGCGGTACAAAGCATTCGGGGGCAGTTGGGGGTAATGTCTGTGATAGGGGAGGGAACAAGAGTGTCCCGCTGCAGTGTTCTTTCCCAGGGATAAATTTCCAACAACGACCTTGCCGGGCAGTGCTGGTACGGGGGAGCCAAAAGATAAGATTGCGATTTGTTTAGGCGAGTAGCCGCATTCCAAAGCAGCTACTCTTTTTTGTCCATTTCTGGTCTCGTTCGTAAATTTTCCTCTGTAAATCCGTGATCTTCTCCAAGATGCAATCCATATTAATAGTCCAGATAGAATCCATATTGCGGTTTAAAAGTCTAAAAGTCTCAGACGCAATGCTGACCGCTCCTTACCACTGCTACAGTCATGACGGGCAGCTTTGTGAGGCTTTGGACAGCTGTACCCATTTTTTTATTTTTGATAACCCAGGGCAAAGCCTAATCCAATCAGCAAATGACCTGTTTATCCCGGTTCCGAAAAGGTAGATATCTTCAATGTCCTCAACGAAAAGAGCCACCAGACATACGATTTGCCACCTCTCCCGCATCCCTCATATACCCAGCTGCGACGTTCCGTCAGGGCAGACAGGTTCCCCGGAACCCAATTTTCTAGTCGAAAAGTAATGGTAGCTAACATAGATTTTGACAAGTATATTTTGCTGTTGTTTTAACTAACGTGTCAGATACTTTTTTGTTTTGTTTTATTTTCTAACTTTACCTTTTCCTAAAAAAAATTAACAACACTAGCTCGTCTTGACTTGATTTACAGGGAAAAACAGTCATTGCTCATTGTACGTGTATGTTTGAGGCTTTTTCTTGATATGCGTATTTGTGAAAAAGCTTTAATAAAAATTTCCCTTTGTCCCCATTTAACACGTTTTCACATTTTAAAGTTTAAATGCACATTTCAACGGCCCACACAAAAACACATTTTCCAAAACAGACATTTCTCGTGATCGCTGGGGTGGATAACCAGATGGCCGGTTAGACGGGGTGGGGGTGAACAAACAGGTGTCTAGTTATGGGTGGGAGGGAGGAGTCGGGGGATGGAATTTTTACGACCCTCGTCAATCAAAATATCTGGAGACAAGGTGCCCTACTCTCTTTAGCGCTCTTGAAGATCTCAATTAGCTGGTTCTTGTTTGTTTGATTAAAGCCCAAAACACACTGCATGATTTCCGGCTGTCCCACACGAAAGACAGCCTTCATGAAGCAATCGTGGCAATTTCTGATTCGCCACGATTTTTTCACGATGCCAATCTTTCGTCTGGGACAGCCGAAAACCGTGCAGTGTGTTTAAGGGCTTAAGGCTGAAGCTGAACTTTGCAAGAAGTTAGATCTCTAGGAACAGGATTAGTTTAAGCAAAGGATTTTAAAATTGGTCCTAGAGTCTCCCAAGGTAATCCAAGGTAACCAAGGAAAAAGGAAAACATTCAAAATGTAAAATGCTGTCATCTGGGGAGGCTCCAGAAGAAACTAAAAACAAATTCATGGTGGTTTTTGGCTTGTGTGATTGAGAGAAAATGCAAATAATGTGAGATGGAAATGCAACTGCTGTATAAATTCCTCTATGCACATCATAAAAGGTAACGTAACATGTGCAACGGAGCGGCATAACCTGACTAACCAGCGGACCAATCTTACTGCACAACATCTGAAATGTAGTTAATGTCATTCTTAAATGCCCGAGCAAAGTATAGTCATACAGAAATACTGTGAGTGTAGCACATAGTACACTAAATGTAACATTGATGTGAACCTATTGAGTTCTCCTGCCCCGAGAGCAGCACATAGTTCAGTAAAAATAACAGTAATATGAATATTGAGTAACGTTACTCCTGCCCTGAGAGCAGTGCATAGTTCAGTAAAAATAACAGTAATATGGATTATGAGTACTCCTTCCCTGAGAGCAGAGCATAGATCAGTAAAAATAATAGCGGTATGAATATTGAGTACTCCAGCCCTGAGAGCCGCGCATAGTTCAGTAAAACTAATAGCAATATGGACCTATTGAGTACTCCTGCCCTGAAAGCAGCGCATAGCTCAGTACAAATAGCAGTAATATGAATATTGAGTACTCCTGGCTTGAGAGCATCGCATAGTACACTAAAAATAACAGTGAAATGAATACTGAGTAATGTTACTCCTGCGCTGAGAGCACTGCACAGTTCAGTAAAAATAACATTAATATGAATATTGAGTACTCCTGCCCTGAGAGTAGCGCATAGCTCTGTAAAAATAACAGTAATTTTAGTATTGAGTACTCCTGTCATGAGAGCAGAGAATAGTTCAGTAAAATAATAGAAATACTGACTTACTGAGTCCTTCTGCCCTGAGAGCAGCGCATAGTTCAGTGAAAATAACAGTTATAAATATTGAGTACTCCTGCCCTGAGAGCAGTGCTTATTTCAGCAAAAATAACAGTGATATGAATATTGACTACTCCTCCCCCGAGACCAGTACTAATGCTAACGCTAACTGCCTGATGAAATGTCACAAAAATTTGAACAAGTTCTGTTGTCTCTCATATCGGTTTCACAGACAGCGTGGTAGCATTGGAAAAGCATGTTTTACTCCAGTTACCTCATTAGCAGCTTTGGTGCAATCGACTGATGAAGCAGTCTAATGAAAATGCATGCTTATGATATATACATAGTCTATGATTATTTGTTCTGTGCATCTGTGTTCGCTAATTAACTAAACGTTAGATATGTTTCTTTTTTGCATGAAAATACATGGTAAATTCATTCACCTGACAATAAATGCCTCCCACAAAGCTTCAGTAACGTATCTTTCTGAATTATTCCCTCCACACGTCTAAATTTCATGACCACGCCTCTGATTCAATTGAATTGGTTGAATCTGTGAACCAATAATTTTAATTTATGCCCTCAGAACATGTTTGAGTAAGGAAAGCTCCCATCTCCAACATAAACAGCTTATGATGTTCTGTGTCAGCTGCATCAAAGCTAATCTCGTAGCATCGTACAATTACGGTTGAACCCCTGATGTCACATGCATTGTTTTACCGATCTCCTTGCTAAGTTTCTGAATGTTGATTGTGTTAATTACATCGCTGTCTATGGGAGGGTCAGAAAGCTCTCAGAATTCATCAAACATATATCAATTTGTGTTCTGAAGATGAACGGAGGTCTTACGGGTTTAGAACGACATGAGGGTGAGTAATTAATTACAGAATTTTAATTTTTGAGTGAACTATCCCTTTACGAATGCAAAAGTTTTGAAAGAAATTAGTGAAACATCACGTCATCATTGTGTATCAAACAGTGCCACATTTAGGAATAAAGATGCATTGCACATATTAATTCATCAGATATGTAAATTCAGTTGCGCAGGAAAGAAAATGCTTACACATTTACATACTTCGTGTATCTACCAAGCCAACATGTATTTGTGGGCCCCAAATAGTTTATGCTGGGTCTACATGGGTACCAAGTGGGCATCGTCCCAAAATGGGCATCTTATCTGGGGCTCACTTGTTCCTGGGGCTCAGTGGTAGAGCATTGCGTTGCAAAAGGTGGGTTCAATTCCCAGGCAACACATATACTGATAAAAAAGTATAGCCTGAATCACTTTTGATTAAAACGTCTGCTAAATGCATACATGTAAATGTAAGTAGGTCCCACATGGTCAAAAACAGATGGACTCCCTATGTGGGTCCTAGTTGGGTCACAAATGGGAAATGAGTGCATGGGCTCAAAATGGACAACACAAATGGGGCCCATATGGGTTTAACCAATGGGTTAGACATAGGCAAATACAATCAATCCCATATAGGCTCCCTACACTGGCCCAAGGTAGTACCCACACAGGCAACCTCTATATGGGTTCAGAATGGGGAAATACATATGGGGCCCTCTTGGTCAAACCATACGAGTAAAACATGGGCAAACACAATCATTCCCAGATAGGCTGCCTACACTGGCCCAAGGTAGTACCCACAAAGGCAACCTCTATATGGGTTCTGAATGGGGAAACATGTACGGGGCCCTCTTGGCCAAACAATATGGGTAAAACATGGGCAAACACAATCATTCCCATATAGTCTGCCTACACTGGCACAAGGTAAAACCCACATAGGCAACCTATATATGGGTTCAGAATGGGAAAACACATATGGGGCCCTCTTGGTCAAACCATATGAGTAAAACATGGGCAAACACAATCAATCCCATATAGGCTGCCTACACTGGCCCAAGGTAGTACCCACAAAGGCAACCTCTATATAGGTTCTGAATGGGGAAACACATATGAGGCCCTCTTTGCCAAACCATATGGGTAAAACATGGGCAAACACAATCAGTCCCATATAGGCTGCCTACATTGGCCCAAGGTAGTACCCACAAAGGCAAACTCTACATGGTTCTGAATGGGGGAAACACATACGAAGCCCTCTTTTGCCAAACAATATGGGTCAGACATGGTTAAACACAATCATTCCCTTATAGGTTGGCTACATGGGCTCAAGGTAGTTCGCACATGGGTAATCTCTGTACGGGTTGTGAATGGGGAAATACATATGGGGTAGTGATGGGTCATTCATGAATTATTTGTTCATTGCATCTGTCATGTGACAAATTAATGAAAGACTCTGAAGGTAAAGTAATTATTTATGTTCCCTATAAACTATATTTGGCTGCATTATAATGATTTCCTAATTTGGAATATGATCAAGTACGTGTAGGTGGATGTGTTTGGGAAATTTTGCTGGTAAAATATATAATATTTAACACCACTTAAATGATTGAAATTACTTGAATAAAGATTTGTTCATTTAGATGAATGAGATCAAAGGAAAGAGTCAGTAAAATTATCCAAACTTCCCATTACTAATGTGGGGCCCTCTTTGCTAAGACATAAGCATTCTGGATAAGACATGAGCAAACATAATCAGTCCTACATATGTGAATACAGTATTGACTTTATTCTCCAGAGAAACAAGCACGTCAACATCTTCAGAATATTGTCTTTGAACTTGTGCGGTAGCTCTGTATATTTCTATGGCATCGCTGTCTAAGTAATTTAGCTGGTAAAGTGTTTTTATGTATTTTAGAGTTAACTAAAGTTATTGTGAACATTGCTATGTTTAAAGCATATGTCTTAACAAATGTCAGTAGACCAATAATATTTTAAAACGAGCGGTTCATTTATAAATCTGTCAGATCACAGAATATGACAAATGCAGCACTAAAAAGGGGCAGGGCTACATAAGGTGAATAGGGCCAACTCCAGTCCTAGTGTCACAAATGGGTCAAACACAGACAGGTAACTGAAACACAGGCTGGTTTATTAATCAGATGTTAGATGGGATTGCGTGGTGAGTAAAGGCAGGTGACTGGAAGATACTGAAAACAGTCCTGGGAATGTCCGGCAGAATAATTACTGTTTATATACTTGCAGGATAGCAGGAGCGGAGGAGTCCGAGGTTGAGGGGAAACAATGTAGGGAGGATCGCGGGAGAATCCCTGGAGAATCAACGGGACACTGGAAGGTAAGTAACACTGGTTAGTAGTACAGGGGAGTAAGGTACTGTTCGGGATAGTGAACGGTAGACCAGACAATGAATGACTGAGTGCAGCATGCTTATGAGTGAGACTTGATTGGAGATCGGCAGGTGCAGGTGATCAGAACACAGGTGAGTGAGATCTGGTGTAAGTGGTGGTTGATGACTGAGTTGATGGGGAAGGCTGTGGCAATGTGACATCTCTGACATTACCCCCTCCCCCAGGGGCGGCTCTTGACGCCCTCAAGCGGTGGCGGGGGCACCCATGGCCTCTGGGTGCGGGACGATTTGGATGAGTGCGGTGGTAGTCCTCGAGAAACATGGGTTTCAGAATATCATCCCGAAACACCAAGGAGTGCTCCTCTGGTCCATAACCAGGGACTCAGCTTTTTACAGGGCAGGCGGAGGCGCAGATCTCTGGTGGACAACCAGACCCTTGTCCCGGATGGTGGGTAGGAGCGGCGGCGCAGCGAGCATCTGCAAACCATTTTTTGCCTCCGCACTGCCCGCTGGAGTTGGGTGTGAGCTGAGTCCCATACTCTCTCGCTCTCTCGGAACCAATAGTCCACAGCTGGCACCTCGGACAGCTCTCCCGACCAGGGGAAGAGTGAGGGCTGGTAGCCGAGCATGCACTGGAAGGGTGTGAGGCCGGTTGAGTTTTGACAGAGGGAGTTTTATGCATACTCGGCCCAAGGGAGGAAGCGGCTCCAGCTGTGTTGGTCCCTTTGGCAGTATGCCCAGAGGTAACGTCCAGACTCCTGGATCTTGCACTCAGTCTGGTTATTCATCTGTGGATGGTAACCGGAGGACAAGCTCACAGTGGCCCCTAGCAATCCGAAGAAGGCTTTCCAAACTATGTCTTCGGGGAGTCCGTAGTTCCTGAAGACATTTACATTTTTGCATTTAGCAGACGCTTTTATCCAAAGCGACTTACAGTGCATTCAGGCTATACCTTTTTTTTGTCAGTATGTGTGTTCCCTGGAAATTGAACCCACAACCTTTTGCGCTGCTAACGCAACGCTCTACCACTGAGCAACAGGAACACGTGTGAGAACAGGATTTCCGCTACTTCTAGGGCTGTGGATAAACACAGGGGGAACTAGTTTACAGGTTTTAGAAAAGCGATCCACAGTCACTAACCGGTGTTTCCCTCCGAGTTGGGTAAGTCAGTTACAAAGTCGATCCCGATGTGCGAGCACGGATATTGGGGGAATGGGTAGGGGCGCGAGCTTGCCTACGGGGAGGTGACGAGGAGTCTTGGACTGAGCACAGACAGAGCAACTTCGGACGTATCTGGTGACATCACGGGACATACTGGGCCACCAGGTGTTGACATTTCCCAACAGCACAGCAGTAATGACTTCATGAACTATTTTACTTCCAAAATCAATACTATTAGAGATCAAACTGTAACCATGCAGCCGTCTGCTACAGTATCACATTAAATTGTGCACTACAGATCCCCTGAGGAACAGTGCCACTCATTATCTACTATAGGATAGGAAGAATTGTATAAACTTGTTAAATCAGCTAAACCAACAACATGTATGTTAGACCCTTTTCCATCTAAACTACTAAAAGAGATGCTTCCAGAAGTCATAGATCCTCTTTTGGATATTGTTAATTTGTCATTGTCATTAGGGTATGTCCCCAAAACCTTTACATTGGCTGTTTTTAAGCCTCTCATTAAAAAAAACACAACTTGACCCCAAAGATCTAGTTAATTACAGAACAATCTAGAATCTCCCTTTTCTGTCAAATATACTATAAAATTTAGCATCTTCACAATTATATTCCTTCTTAGAGAAAAATTATATCTGTGAGGATTTCCAGTCAGGATTTAGACCATCTCATAGTACTGAGACTGCTCTCATTAGAGTTACAAATGACCTGCTCTTATCATCTGATCGTGGTTGTAGCTCTCTATTAGTGCTCCTGGATCTTAGTGCTGCATTCGACACTATCGATCACAACATTCTTTTGAATTTACTTGAAAACTTTGTTGGAATTAGTGGAAGTGCATTAGCATGGTTCAAATCTTACTTATCTGACCGCCATCAATTCGTAGCAGCGAATGAAGAGGTATCATATTGATCACAAGTGCAGTATGGAGTACCTCAAGGCTCAGTACCAGGGCCGTTACTTTTCACGCTTTACATGTTACCCTTGGGAAATATCATCAGGAAACACGGGGTAAGTTTTCACTGTTATGCTGATGATATTCAGCTCTATATTTCTTCACGGCCCGGTAAAACACACCAAATTGAGAAACTTATGGAATGCATAGTTGATATAAAAAACTGTATGACGAATAATTTCTTACAACTAAATTCTGAAAAAAAACAGAGGTGTTAATTATCGGACCTAAAACCCCCACAATTAATAACCTAGAACACTGTCCAACACTTGATGGCTGCACTGTCGATTCTTTGTCATCAGTCAGGAACCTAGGTGTGCTATTTGATAGTAATCTCTCTTTTGACAGCCACGTTTCTAGCATTTATAAAACTGCATTTTTTCATCTTAAAAATATATCTAAACTGAGACTTATGCTCTCAATGTCAAATGCAGAAATGTTAATTCATGCGTTTATGACCTCAAGGTTAGATTATTGTAATTATTTTTTGAGTGGTTGTTCTGCACGCTTAATAAACAAACTACAGATGGTTCAAAATGCAGCAGCGAGAGTTCTTGCTAGAACCAGGAAGTATGACCATATTAGCCAGCGTATTAAACGGCGTATAGATTTAAAAATCTTGTTAATTACTTATAAAGCCCTGAATGGCTTAGCTCCTCATTACTTGAGTGAGCTCTTATCACATTATAGTCTTTCACGTCCGCTACGATCTCAAAACTCTGGCCATTTGATAATACCTAGAATATCAAAATCAACTGCGGGCGGGAGATCCTTTTAGCCAATCTACCTAACACTGTTCGGGAGGCAGACACACTCTGTCAGTTTAAATTTAGATTAAAGACCCATCTATTTAACCTGGCCTACACATAACACACTAATACGCTTCTAATATTCAAATCCGTTAAAGGATTGTTAGGCTGCATTAATTAGGTCAACCGGAACCAGGAACACTTCCCATAAAATACGATATACTTGTTACATCGTAAAAAGATTGACATCTACGTTAATATTAGTCTGTTTATTTATTATTCCGAGGTCACCATAGTCACATGATCCGGTCCTTATCCAGCCCAGATGGTCAAAGCAGTCACCAGATCCAGTCTGTATCAGGATCAGATGGTGGATCAGCACCTAGAGATGACCTCTACAGCCCTGAACGTCAGTGGAGACCAGGACATCTGGAAGAGCCCCAGAGACAGATCCCCAGTGAGGACCACGTCACCTAGATAGCCATAGGCAAAAGACCAATGGAACCAGTTGAGCCCTTACAATCTGATTTTGCTGCAGTTTGAACGACTGAGCATGGTTTCTCCCAAAGTTTTTTTCTCCGTTCTGTCACCAATGGAGTTTTAATTCCTTGCCGTTTTTGCCTTTGGCTTGCTTAGTTGGGGACAATTCATTCCCAGTGATATAAGCAACTTGATTGCACAGATACTATTTAAACTGAACTGATCTGGATGATATCATCACTGAATTCAATAATGAAATGCCTTTAACTGAAAAATGAGCGTTTAATCTTGTCATTTTACATTAGTAATACACTATTTTCCTATTTTGATATTGTGCAGTTGCTTTGACACAATGTGCATTATTAAAAGCGCTATATAAATAAAGGTGGCTTGACTTGACTTGACCAGTAACAGGTTTGGAGGAGTGAGAGGGCTGCCTGGGTGTGCCTCGATACTTGGTGAACCGAGCCCACAAGGGACTGCCGTTGTGGGGTGGGAACATATATTTTCCCTTCTGGGCCTCTCAGCAGAGCAGTTTCAGTCAGAGTTGCGGCTTGGAGGTCCTTGTCAATGTTCCATTGAATCAGACTCACGATTAGGGTGGAAGGAGGATAGTTCAAGGAGGATCATCGGGGGAGTAGGTGGGAATGGGCGGGGGAGTCCGCCTTGCAGGTGGGAATGGGCATCCGCCTTGCATTTCATTCCCTGGAAGCGCCCAGTGAAGAAAAGCCTGGCGGGGATTGAGCCGTTTGTTTATGTGATGTATTTGTGATCCACAAATATGGTTGGCTCCCTCCAGCCATGGCTCTCCTCCAAGGCCAGCTGCCGCCACTCTTCTAAGGCCGAATGGCTATAGCTGAGTACCGAATGGAGGCGAGGAGGCTTCTGCTCCAAGTGCTGAAAGCACGGCCCCCACTCCAGTAGCAAAGGCTGGAGGCGAGGAGGCTGAGGTGCTGAGAAGAGCACGGCCCCCACTTCCAAGATGGTCAACTTCCACCACGAGGGTTACAAGAGGTGGTGAAAGGATGGGGTGATGCAGACTTCAGGTCTTCGAATGCATCGTGGGTGCTTGTGTTCCAGGGTGCTTGTGTTCCAACCGGGACTTGGGTTTTTTGCGGAGCAAAGACGTCAAAGGTGCAGTATGTTGACTGAAATCCTTGATGAACTGATGATAGAAGTTTGTGAAGCCGAGAAACCTCTGTAACTCCTTCACCGTCTGGGGGCGAGGCCACTGCTTAATGACTGTAACCTTCCCCAGGTCCATTAGGATTCCACTCTGACTAATGATGTATCCATGGAACTGCATGGTGGGGCGATGGAATTTGCATTTCTCCAGCTTGAGGAACAGATGATGCTGGCAGAGCTTCTGGACTTCTTAAATATGCATTATTTAATTTTTATCCATACACTGTCATCAGAACACTATTTGACCAACTTATCAAATAATACAGCCTAAATAAATAAAACAATGCACATGTTTCTTTAATAATAATAAAAATAACTATTTACTTTCGTTACCACTCTGAAACAATTGCAATTGGTTGTTTCACCTGGTTGCTTTAATCATGATTTGTTAATCTGGCTGTCATCCACAAAACTGGCCAATGCCAAAATTGCACACCTTCTTATTAGTACATTTGAAAATACGTCAGTTTGGTGATGTGTTTGCTACTGAATACTGATCTGCGAGATTACGCGGTCAGTTCCGGTTATGTGACTGATTAAAGTCTTATTTTAAACTAATTTGAGTTGTGGAAAGTCAATGGAGAACAGAAACTGTAGTATGAGCACAGAAGAAAAGGCAGACTGGATTTGGCGATATCAGGTAACAAAACATTTTTCAGTCAAACCATCATAAAGTTATGTTTTGCGTCCATAATTTGTGTGAGTGAGAAGAAATCAAAGTGAGAGGCTAAAATTATGATTAGCGTATTAGTGCTGGCTAGTAAGTTATATATTTCAATGCAGCGACTGGATTTGCTGTGTGTATGTATTAATGTCAGCTACTTTAAAACTAAACTCTTGTGAAGTAAAGGAGCAAGTAAAGTAAATGAGAAAACTGCAATTTACACTCGGAAATACTTGGGAAAGTTGAGAAATTTATATTTGTTATGTTTGTGTCATGGGAAAGTTGAGAAATTTTATATTTGTTATGTTTGTGTCCGTTTCTGAGCCGTTTCTGAATATATTTTATTTCACCTCTTCAAATACTGATAACTACTAATGAAATTTCACCTCTTCAAATACTGAAACTACTAATGATATATTGGTTTTTCAGAAAACAGCCACACCACAGAGACTCAGGGAAAACAGGTACCCAACACAGAGACTGTATGTATTAGTTTTAACAGTTTCTAGACCTCACATTGGGATTAATATCTGTAGTATTATGTATGATTCTAATCATTATAAATAAATTTGTAAGACATTTCCTCCACTGGTGATAGAAAATGTGAGTAACTTTTTTCCCTGTTGTCTTTCTTCCTCTGAGGTGGCACAAAGAAAGAGAGATCGAACTTGTCACCATCATCAGTCCTTACATTTAATTCACTGGGGAATATCACAACCTTCAGATGTGTCATATCAGGATAAATGCAGCTGCAGGGAAAACTATAATGAATTTGGTTTTGATTGTGGTGTACAGAATGGCTTTTTTTTTAAAGCTACAATTGTGTTAACCTCGCTTATGATTCTGGAAAGGGTGTCCATTGTCCTCTTTGTCTTCTTTTGGGATTCACCTTTTCTAATGAGATCCTCTTTGTCTTTCTTTTGGGGATTCACCTTTTTCTAATGATTTAATTTATATTTGCAATTTCATTATATTTAAAGTCTTTTAAAAACATTTTGTTTAAGATTGTTTAAAGGAATGTAAAAAAATAATAATAAATAATTAAGGACTAAATGGCTCCAAATTCATGTTTTAAAAACATTTTGCGACACGCAACGACAAAGCAACATATTTATTTCAATGGAATGGTAAAAAAATAAATAAAAATAATAAGGACTTGGCATTTCCGGCACTCCAGAAAAGTTGGCCTGAAGCACCGGTGCGACAAAGTCAAGCGACACGCAACGACAAAGCAACATGATCCCATTCATTTCAATGGAGAACTGAAGAGCGACTTTCACCAGCGATAGTGAATCATTCAAATTTATGAAATGAAGAGCGCTTTCCTCTCAGCCAATAGGAAAGAAGATGGTAGAGCATGTGACGTTCTCAAAAAGTAGGCTCTTCTCATTCATTTTTGCAGATTTAATTTATATTTATATTATATTTAGTCTTTTGCCTCCAGTTTGTATTTAGCCAAGAAACAATTGATTCAGTGAAGGCTTCGCCCGCTATTTCGCCATTTTTGTTTGTATGTACCCGCAGCTTTAATTTATTTTTATATTATATTTAGTCTTTTGCCATTTTGTATTTAGAGGATGATTGAGAACGCCCGCTCTTTCGCCAGCCCGCAGCTATCTGCTACACTGCACTGCCACTTCTGGTTTGGATTCACAGACCTTTTGTGATATGCGAGATGTTTACTTAAAGGAACAGTTCATCCCAAAATGAAAGTTCTACCATCATTTACCCTTCAGCACTCTTATGTTTTTTTTTCAAACCTTATATGGGTTTGGGAGAAGCCGATTAGTCACCAGAAGAAACAGACAGCAGCTTGTAAGTGTTCGTAATACTTGTTCATAGATCTGTTGTTTAAATTATTTACTTGTTGCTAGGAAGGAATACTTCGTTTCCTACCTATTTATAGTCTGCATTTTCGGTGCGGTTTATATTTTTGATTGCACTTACTGCTAATTATAACCATTTGTGCCTCCATTGCTCCTTGGGCAAGGTGTTAGTTTCGTCTCCAGCTATTAGCACTCTGTTAGTCTATTGGCTGGGCAAATCAGAAGCCGTTCACAGCGACTGTTAAAGTATTTAAACTGCTTGGTTGCTGCTTGAAGTTGGGAGAAGCCGATTAGTCACCAGAAGAAACAGACGGCAGCTTGTAAGTGTTCGTAATACTTGTTCATAGATCTGTTGTTTAAATTATTTACTTGTTGCTAGGAAGGAATACTTAGTTTCCTAGCTATTTTTAGTCTGCATTTTTGTTGCGGTTTATATTTTTGATTGCACTTACTGCTAATTATAACCATTTGCACCTCCATTGCTCCTTGGGCAAGGTGTTAGTTTCGTCTCCAGCTATTAGCACTCTGTTAGTCTATTGGCTGGGCAAATCAGAAGCCGTTCACAGCGACTGTTAAAGTATTTAAACTGCTTGGTTGCTGCTTGAAGTTGGGAGAAGCCGATTAGTCACCAGAAGAAACAGACGGCAGCTTGTAAGTGTTCGTAATACTTGTTCATAGATCTGTTGTTTAAATTATTTACTTGTTGCTAGGAAGGAATACTTCGTTTCCTACCTATTTTTAGTCTGCATTTTTGTTGCGGTTTATATTTTTGATTGCACTTACTGCTAATTATAACCATTTGCGCCTACATTGCTCCTTGGGCAAGGTGTTAGTTTCGTCTCCAGCTATTAGCACTCTGTTAGTCTATTGGCTGGGCAAATCAGAAGCCGTTCACAGCTGTTTTCACTCTAGCCTCTTAGATAGTGTATTTATTTGATGTCCGAGCACTGATGCGGAAGCGTCAGCGGAAGCGTTCAGCCTGCTCGTGTGAAGACAGACGAGGGTAAAGACCGACAACATTTCCTGCGCGACTTTACCCGAGCAACGACAGCGAGCAACACACTTAAGTAACATTTCTATCTTCCCTCACACACTCTCCTTTGCTATCCTCTGTCATGTGTTTCGAAACCATTCCTGTTGTCTCTCGACCACGCTCTAACATCACACACAGACGGCAACGTAATCCTGCTAACCTACGCCCTATCTCTACATCTTCTACTACACCTCTTTCTTTCTCCATGGCTCTCTGGAATTGTCAGTCAGCTGTCAACAAAGCAGACTTCATTTCCGCTTTTTCTTTACAATCCACACTCAGCATCTTGGGCTTGACTGAGACCTGGATTCGTCCAGAAGACTCAGCAACCCCAGCTGCTCTCTCTAACAATTTCTCTTTCTCTCACACCCCACGTCAGGTTGGCCGGGGTGGGGGCACTGGTTTCAAATAATTGGAAATACTCAACCTACTCTCCCCTATGCAATTACAACTCATTTGAATCTCATGCGATTACTGTAATAGCTCCTATAAAACTCCAGATTGTGGTAATTTACCATCCGCCTGGCCAAATTATAGCACCCTTTCTAGAGGAGCTGGACGGGTTGCTGTCCTCTTTCATGGAGGATGGCACTCCATTCTTAGTTTTTGGCGATTTCAACATTCATCTAGAAAAGCCTTATGCTACAGACTTCCATTCACTCCTAGCTTCATTTGGTCTCAAACGCCTTACCACTACTAGCACTCACAAATCAGGCAACCAACTTGATTTAATTTACACACGCGATTGTACTGCAGATAACATTCTGGTACAACCACTACATATCTCTGACCATTCCTTCATTAAATTTACATTACACTTTGCTACCCGGGTGCCACCAACCCCCTTACCAGTTACCTTTAGGCGAAACCTACGTTCCCTTTCTCCCTCCCATCTTTCCTCTGTAATATCCTCCTCTCTTCCCTCACCTACCTATTTCTCATCTATGGATGTGAATGCAGCTACTGACACTTTATGCTCTACCTTAAACTCTTGTCTAGACGACATTTGTCCTCTCTCCTCCAGGCCAGCATGAACTGCCCCTTCTAACCCCTGGTTATCTGATGTTCTTCGTAAACATCGGACCAGACTCCGAGCGGCAGAGAGAAAATGGCAAAAATCAAACGATCCGTCGTACCTGAGTATGTATCAATCGTTGCTTTCATCTTTCTCCACAGAAGTCCACATTGCCAAATCGTCACATTTCCATAACAAGATCAACAGTGCTCCAGATATGCGTAATCTCTTCAGAACATTTAATTATCTCCTTTGTCCCCCTCCACCACCTCCCACCACTTCTATAACAGCTGATGACTTTGCAACTTTTTTTACAGACAAAACTAAAACAATCAGTAGTCAGTTTTCACCTTCACTCACACAGGACCTCCAACCAACTAGATCCACTGCTCAAACTCCCATCTTCTCCTTCTGTCCCCTCACTGAGGCGGAAGTATCCAAGCTTCTCCTCTCCAGCCATCCTACAACATGTCCTCTAGACCCAATCCCCTCGCACCTTCTCCAAGCAATCTCTCCCACACTCTTACCAGCACTCACACACATCATCAACACATCTCTCCTCACAGGCATCTTCCCCACTGCATTCAAGCAGGCTCGGGTTACCCCACTGCTCAAAAAATGTACATTAAACACTTCTCTTATAGAAAACTACATACCTGTCTCTCTCCTTCCATTCATAGCCAAAACACTCGAACGAGTTGTCTTCAACCAGGTCTCATTGTTTCTTTCACAGAACAACAAACTGGATGCTAAACAGTCAGGTTTCAGAAGTGGCCATTCAACTGAGACTGCGCTACTCTCAGTCACTGAAGCCCTGCGAATTGCAAAAGCCAATTCCAAAATCATCAGTCCTCATTCTGCTGGATCTGTTTGCCGCTTTTGACACTGTCAATCATCAGATCCTCCTGTCCACCCTCTCATCACTGGACATTACTGGGATTCCACTTCGCTGGTTTGAATCCTATCTCACTGGTCGGTCTTTCAAGGTGGCCTGGGGAGGTTTAGGTATCCAAAGCACACCAATTGGTCACCGGGGTTCCCCAGGGCTCGGTTCTTGGACCCCTCCTCTTCTCCACATACACTACATCACTGGGTCCCATCATACAGGCACATGGTTTCTCCTACCATTTCTACGCTGATGACACACAGCTCTATCTCTCATTTCGACCAGATGATCCAACGGTAGCTGCACGGATCTCAGGCTGCCTGGCAGACATCTTGGCATGGATGAAAGAACATCACCTACAGCTCAACCTGGCAAAGACTGAGCTTCTTGTCCTCCCTGCCACTCCAACTCTAAAGCATGATTTCACGATTCAGTTAGGTTCATCAACAATTACCCCATCAGCTTCGGTCAGAAATCTTGGTGTAATCTTTGATGATCAGCTGACCTTCAAAGAGCACATTGCAAAGACTGCTCAATCTTGCAGGTTTGCACTTCACAACATCAGAAAGATCAGGCCCTTTCTGACAGAGCATGCTGCACAACTTCTTGTCCAGGCCCTTGTCATTTCTAGGCTGGACTACTGCAATGCTCTTCTGGCTGGACTTCCATCAAACACAATCAAACCTCTACAAATGATTCAGAATGCAGCGGCACGACTGGTCTTCAACGAGCCCAAAAGAGCACATGTTACACCTCTCTTTGTCTCCTTGCACTGGCTACCAGTTGCAGCTCGTATCAAGTTCAAGACACTGATGACTGCATATAGAACAATCACAGGCTCAGCACCCTCCTACTTCCACTCACTATTACGAATCTACATCCCCTCCAGAAGTCTGAGATCTGCTAGTGAGCGACGCCTTGTGGTACCATCACAGAGAGGCTCTAAATCACTCTCCAGAACATTCTCATTTGACTTCATTTCACTTTGATTATACCCTGTATAATTTATTATGTGACAAATAAAGAAACCTTGAACCTTGAACCTCATTCACTATTCCTGGCTGGTGGAATGATCTTCCCACCCCCATCCGGAATGCTGGATCCCTGTCAATCTTCAAGCAACAACTGAAAACTCATCTCTTTCAACACTACTTGACTTCATCATAAAAATAAAAAAATAAAAAAATTCCTTCCCTTTTTCTATATCTTTATCTTTCTCTCCTTCCCTTGCTAGCTTGTATTTATTTGAACAATGCCTAAGACTTGGTGTTACACTTCCTCTGTTTGTTTGCCTCTTCAAGATTAATCGCTTTATGTATTCCCCAATTGTAAGTCGCTTTGGGTTAAAGCGTCTGCAAAATGACTAAATGTAAATGTATATGAAGTTCTTTCTTCTTTTGAAGACAAAATATATTTTGAAGAATATTGATAACCAAACAGTTCATAGTAGCCATTGACTTCCATACAGTAGTAGGGAAAAAAAATACTGTGGAAATCAATGGGACCCGTCAACTGTCTTGTTACTAACGTTTGGAACAACATAAGGGTGGAACAACATAAGGTTGTGAATGATGACAGAATTTTCATTTTTGAATGAACTATACCTTTAATACAATGTATAATTATGATTCTGAACTAAAAGAGTAATGTTTTTCTACAAATATTATCAGAAATATATGGGGACACGCATACAGTGCCTTGCAAAAATATTCATATTCCTTAATTTTTTTCACATTTTATTATGCTGCTGTCTTATGTTAAACTGCTTTAAAATACTTATTTCCCACATCAATATACACTCCATACACCATACTGACAAAGTAAAAACAGAATTGTCACAACTTCAGAAATGTATTAAACATAAAAAACTGAAATAAGTACATTGCATAAGTATTCTTACCCTTAAATACATATTTAGCTGAATAACCTTTACAGTCTCAAGTCTTTTTTTGTTTGATGCGAAAAGCTTTGCTCATCAGCATTTGGCAATTATCTGCCATCCTTCTCCTCCCCTATTCACCTCTCAAGCTCTGTCAGCTTGGATGGGGCAGATGCACATTTTCAGGTCTCTCCAGAAATATTAGATTTTTTACATATCAAAACTGTGCCGTGGCAGTAAAAAAATTTGGGAAACACTGATTTATTCATTCAGACCATTTTTTTTTAATAATTCAAATTTAAACATTTTAAATACACTGCAGCCATTAACATCTTGTCAGAACTTCTAGTAAATTACATTTTATTTTTAGTTGTCTGTTCAGAATCGTGATGTCTGAAAAAAAAAAAAAATGAATTCTACATGCTTCCAGAATCATGCAGCTCTAACTTAAGTTATTAAAACTGTGACTCTTAAAGGAATAGTTGACAAAAAAAAAAGAATTTACTCACCCTCAAGTTGCTCCAAACCTGTATGAATTTCATTATTCTTCTCAACACAAAATAATATATTTTGAGGAATTGTTGTAACCAAACAGTTGTGAGGTACCATTGACTTAATATTATTATTTCATACTGTGGAAGTCAATGGTGCCTCACAAAATAAAACAAACTTTATTATGCATAATTTTTTTAATTGTTTTTCTTGTGAAAATATTCCAAGGTTTCTGTAAACACTGGTTCAAATACAGGTTCAAAATGTGTATTAACTTTAACAGTTACATTATTTTTAACAATTAGGTATCAGAATATTGCATAATATGATGTGTCGTTTCAATAAAGTTGTAAGCATATTGTCTTGTTGGGCCCACCCTAACACCCAGTGAAATCCTGCATAAAACCCACATGGATAAGTTGCATGGGGCCAACATGGAACCTGTGGAAAAACCCACTTACAATCCATATTTAGATGGAACCCAAATGGGTTTTGAATATAATCCCTAGTTGGGCCCCACCTAAAGCCCAGGGAAATCCTGCATAAAACCCACATGGGTATGTTGCATGGGGCCAACATGGAACCCGTGGACAAACCAACTTACAACATATTTCAGCCCATGTAGTAACTTTGTATTACCCACATAAAAAATAAAGCTGGGGCCAAGATAGGTCTTGCGCACGTTGCCCAGTTGGGGCCCACCTGTTGGCAAGTACAATCCCACATGAAATCCATGTGGGCAATTGGCATTGGGCCATTATGGAACCTACAGACAATCCCATTTTGGGCCCATTTGTTCAGCCCATATCAAACCCACATGGGCCCCACAAAAAAAATGTTGGCTGGGTAGCAACCCTATATGCTTTTTTACAAAATAAATAATCAGAAAACAGGCATTCTTGTATATATATATATATTTTTATTTATATATATATATATATATATATATATTATATATATTGTTTATAATTAATAGATTAAGGAATACTAAGAAATTTGATGTCTAACTTTAAAAAATTAAGTAGGGAGAGGGTAGTGAATTATGTCCCGGGTCGCTAAAGACCCGAGGAATGCATTTCAGGGATAAAAGTTGGTTTAGTAGGTTATTATATTAATCAATTTAATATAAACGTGCGACTAGTTGACTAGAAAAATCCTTAGTCGGGGCAGGCCTACTTAGCACAAGAAACCGATCCATGTTTAAAATAAAATGCTATGCATTACGAAGTGTGTGACTGCAAAATCATGTGATGCTGTATTGCATTGCACAAGTTATGCATGTGTAACAAGTCAAATGTTTTTATTTTATTTAATCTTTCTTAATGTGTGGGGGTGCTATGTGGTGCTTTGGTCTTTTTAGGGGGTGCTGGAGCACCTGCTAGCCTCTCCCTAGCGCCGCCCATGCTTGTCAAATATTTGCTGTTAAAAGGCACTGCTGATCAGTGAATGTTTTATATACATTTGTAATGATAGAGAAAATCCTGAGTTATTGACAGAGTTTTATGGGACTTGTTTTGTTTAATATTTGTTTTAATGATCAATGTGGTGATATGTGGACCTAAAAAACAAGCAAGCAGAAACACACACACAGAACTGTTTACATTAATCTCTCAATTCATGCAGCGAGAAACTGAAAATGTCTGAACTGGAGAGTGTGTTAGCCATTAATCACTGGCGCTAACGCTCTCAGATTCAAGAGCATTCAGCCTAAAGCCGATTATTGCTCATAAATAAGTACAACAGCCCTGTGCACTCTAGAAGACTATTAGCATATGACGGCTAATTGTCAAAGTAGCTATCATATTACATCGGGGTAACCCTCCTAACATTGCATGTTAATGTCTGCAGGGATGTTTAGCATAGATCTATTTCCAATAGACTATACACTGGGGACTAGAATCAGAGAACACATTTTCACAGGAAAGCATAGAAAAAAACAGCAAGGCACCAATGATTCCAGTTAGAAAGATATGGTTAAATTTGTGTATGGAGCTGACCGTTAGATTGGGTCAAAAAGAAGCTAACTGTTAACTCTTGCTTTTCTAGTGGACTGTTCAGACACGCTGTGTGAGATTTCAATTTACAGACACCCTTCTGCTGCTCAGTTCACTGTGCACGCACCACAATTAGCAGCAAACCATTGCAGTCTAAGTCCCTCTAAGCCAGCCGAGCCCATCTAACTCTCCTTGCCCAAGTGAGGCATGGCCACTTCTGTCAGGACGGCCACTGGATTGAGCATACTTTATCCTATATTAGAGAACTTTTAGTTATGATTGTTCACACTTCATGCTGTGCATAAATGGAACATGGAATAAACGCCTTTCACACTTTGCACTGTTCTTACACGGATCAGTTCGACAGCGTCCACCAATTAAATTACTTTCCATAAAACTACCATTAGTACCAGCCTAGAAAACATCACATCGATAAGCGTCCGCATACACACACACACACACACACACACACACACACACACACATGTTGTTTTTTTATGGTTTATGGGGACTCTGCATTGGCATTATGGTTTTTATACTGTACAAACTGTATGTGCTATTGCCCTACACCTAAACTTAACCCTCAGAGGAGAATTTCCTGTTTTTCTACTTTCCCCCCCAAAAAAACTCACTCTGTATGATTTGTAAGCATTTTGAATTATGGGACACTGAAAATGTCCTCATAAATCACCTTCTCCTTGTAATACCTATGTCAGACCATGTCATTATACAAATTTGTGTCCTCATAAACCACATACACATGCACAAACACACACACACACACACACACACACACACACACACACACACACACACACACACACACACACACACACACACACACACACACACACACACACACACACACACACACACACACACACTGAAAATATATCTGTCTTTCATTTCTGTGTTGTTTGGCCAAACAAACTGATGGCACTCAAAACAAGGTGGATGTAAGGTGTAATTTACATTGGGAGGGTGCAGAAGGATCCCACATAACGCAAATTAAAACTTCACACATGTAGCCTCTAACTGTCTGTGATTTTATATCACCAATTAAAGCTCTCTTGACAGTTGTGTTTCATTAGAGGAAATAATAATGCAAAGTGAAACGATAAGCAATCATTATTATAAATCCGCAGACATTACAAGCCATGTTAATGAGGTGTAAATGATCTCATTATTTTTTGAAAGAGTAGAGATTAGATGAAAGGGAAATGGACATGATTCTGTCATGTTCAGAAAACTCAATGCTAATTAGGAACCAATCTTCTGCAGCCAATGAGGCATTACGCTTTGGTAAACAATTTCCATGTTATTGTTCTCAGAGGGAGAAAAAAAATATCCAGAAAAAAAATAAAACTATGTATTGACAATGCAATGCTATATTTATTATGGTTGTGTGACATTATAATTTTAATTGACATTTCATATTTCAGTTCACATTTAAAAGCTGAATTTGAATTTTTTCAATTAGGTAACAAACAAAATGCTGAATTAAAATATAATTAAAATAATTTTATTCAACTGCTGTAAGTGTCATATTTAATGTCATATTGCATCTTAATGACATCGAAAAATAATTATACACATTTATATATCTATACAATTGTATGACAATGCAAGGAAAATTTAGTAGGAACTAAAGGTTAAAAGTCTAATATAAAACAATTTAAAATGATTATTGATTAATGTATTTAATATAAGTTTTATTTTATTTTTTCACTTGTCTGTACACTGTATATTATTTGTTTGTTTGTTTGTTTGTTTAGAGTACTTAGGTTAGAGTCGCCAGCTAACAATTTACTGAATAGTTCATGTCTCACTTTAAATAATACAAAAACTGGGAGTGGTGTAATGAAATATGTTACTAATGCCAGTTACCAATGCCTTTTTTAGATTTTTTTTTTACATTTACATTTATTCAGTTGGTAGAAGCTTTTATCCAAAGCGACTTAAAATTGAGGAATGCATTTTAATGAAATACATGAATGAATCATATTTAGGTCATTGCTGTCAGTTATTTGCTAAATAAATTCCCTGTAAAAAGGCTGAGTTGTTTAAGCCCATTGTATGAAAGTCCTGAATGTGCATGTCTTAATGTGTGTGTGTCACATCGACATGGCAGTTTCAAATCACATAAAATATCTTATGTAACCTGGTTTCCTAAAATGGGAACAAGGTGCTGTGTCATTGCATTGACATTGTCAATACCAATGCTGCCATGCCAAGGGTAAATGCCATCAGTCAAGTTTAATCTGGCCACAGCACAAGTTACCACCTAAAGCACTTCCTCAAATGCAGCAAAACAAAAAAGACTGCTCTGCAAAAGCAGCTGCCTGCATTCAAATACTCATCCAGGTACAAAAAGTGTGAGGCCTAATTTGGATCTGGAAAAAAAAGATTTTCACAGAGTGAGCTTCGGGATCTAAAATAGGGTTCTCTAAATCTGTGAAGAGGGCTCTGTTTGTATCAAGCCCAGCTGCTGCACGAGACCTGAGCAACGAGTTACAAATGCTTGACTCTGATTCCCTCAGGAAAAGAGCCAAGTGGAACTGAAGCTTGTGAACAGTACATTTTTCCCAATGCATGTAGTCAGCCCCTGAAGGACTGATTGGGCATGCTCTTGACCATGCATGCCATACACACATCATGAGAGTTATACCCTGTAATGAATCAGAGACATGGTGTCGCACATATACTATACTTAATGTATAGATTATACTACGGGGCCGTTGATTGCTTGAATCTGATTGGCTGACGAACGTTCTGAGGAGTGCAATTATTTTCAGGGAAACGCACGGCGAACGTAGTTCCAGGCAGCTCTCTTGACCGCATTACAGTTCCGTATCACTTCGCCAAATTATTTCTGTTATTTCAAAGTTCTTACAACAGAAAAATAACCAAAACCCACAATGATACTGGCCAAACAAATAAATACAGTAAACAAAAGGATAAAATTAATAGATCTTGTCCATGTTTTGCCACAAAATTACATTTTATTATGTACAGAAAGAACATAGCCTATTCTCTATCTCCCGCTCTTGGTCTCTCCCTCACAGACACACATATGGTTTGCACACAGCTTAACATAAGCGCTAATGTAGTTAGCAATACTCTGACGATTTTATCAGTAACATAGTTTAAGAACTTAAAAACTAAATGATTTCTCACAAGTGAGGTAACGTTAGCAACAATGGCGCTGTTCGTGAAGAAAATGTACTTAAAGTATATAGATATTGCTACCGATCACTGACTCACAGAGGTAACATTAATCTCTCTCTCTCTCCCTCTCTCTCTCTCTCTCTTATAAGCCTCAAGCCTCCGTTACGGTTTAAAATTACGTTTTGTAATTAGCAAGGGAGTCGTTGGATATGATGCGGAAGAAATAATCCTACTCACAATAGAGATTGAAGTAGAAAAACCGGACGAATGCTTTGAAATATATCATCTGATCGATGTCTTGAGGTGTGGCAACCAAAGTATAAGAGGAATAATTGACTCCAAGCCGTTAATGTATTAGAAAAATAATGCACACCTGAGGTGTAAAGGCCACTCCGCTTCGCGTTGTGACCGCATCACCATCTCGGGTGTGCATTATTTTTCTAATAATTCAACGGCCTGTTGTCGATAATTCCTTACTTAACTCGTATTCACAAACAGATCTTCAAAATGTGCACTCAAAAAATATGAAGCTCCTGAGGAAAAAAATAAACATTTCAGCTGTATATTTTTGGTCTTTGTAATGTGCTGTACTATGTCACCATGCCATATGATCAGCCAATCGAGAATGGAGTGTGTACACGTGCTTTAGAAACCGGCTTACCTGGAATAATTCTCACAGTGTCAATGCCTTGACACAGCATCAATGTTCCACTTACAAAGAGCTAGTAGTTTCAGTTATAATATAAAACATTTTGGTAATGCTTTAGATTAGAACCCCCAAATAACCACATAAGTATACTGAATTTACGGTGTACGTTTCTGTAATTATAGTGTACCTAAAAAGAACAGTTGTGTAGATATAAGGGAACAATGTGTTATGTTTGGGTAATTAGGGGGTAACAACCAGATATGCAACCGGCAAAGAACTGTGTAAGTAAACTGAAGTTAAAGTGTAACTTTTTTGTAATTATAGTGTACCTATTCAGTACCTCCGTGTAGGAATAGGGGAATAATATCCAACGTTTGGGGAATAAAGGGGTAACAACCTGCAAAATTATAAATAATTTAAACTAAGTATTTTGAAACTAAGGGGTACCTATTCTAATATTACGTGGTATAGATGGCCTAAACAACAATCTTATGTTTGAAAGTGATTTAGAAAGACAATATACTTTTTATAATTTTATATTGGTATTTTATTATGGGCCTAGGTATTTTTTTTATTGGCCTAGATATGTTTCAACCATTCTATTATTAAAGGATACATGATAGAGATTACTGAACAACAAAACTGGACATCAAGTGAAATTAGTTAATGAGTTTATGCTATGATTTATAATCTACTTGAAATTTATAGTCTAGTTACTTTATGAAAGATTATTTGTCTATCTCAGCAGAATCCCCAAATAACTTTGAATGATATACCATCAAGGTTCAATGCAACTTAAAACAAGCTTACCTCTTTCCAGCTGTTCGCAGAAAAAATGCATGATACATTTGTATTTCAGTGGATGTGTACTGTGATGTTTTATAGCAAATAATTAAATTAAATAAATAAATAAGAGTAGAGGGTTTTATTTGGCCATCAAAAAAGTAATTAAAACTAGTGCATTTTTTTTTCTTTGTAATTACTGTGCAAAATACACTTGTTCTGTGTTTGTCCAACGTTTTTCTCCCTTTTTCCATGTAGTTTCTCAACTAAGCATGTGGATTGAAACAATAACCCAGCATTTTGTATCTGTGTAGGCTATAAGAAAGTACAGAGAGCATTTTTTTTTTTTTTGCTATATTGCTTGCAAATATAATATTATTGTTAGGTTATACATACCACTTAATATTAGAATATGTACCCCCCTAGTTTAAAAATACTTGATTGTTTTTTTATTTTTTTTATTAATTATTACCCGTTTATTCCCCAAACTTCACATATTATACCATTATACCTACACGGAGTTACTGAATAGGTAAACTATATTTACAAAAAAGTTACATTGTTAATTCTGTTTACTTACGCAATACGTTGCGGGTTGTAATCTAAAGCACTAACAACATTTGCTTATTTGCATCAACATTTGACTTGTGCTGGGTAGTTCATAATAATTTATAAACAATTCATAATGATGCTAGACTAAACTCCAACCTACTGAAACTAACACGAATCATGTTGTACTTCACTTGTTTGTTATCCTCAACTGTACCCCCCCCCACACATCACACACACACACATTACTCTCATTACATTATTTATGTTCTCTCTGTTCTCTCATTTACTGCCAGAGTGTGCTAAGTCGTACTATGTAAGTGTTGTTATATTTCTGCGTTTGTTTGTTCCTATTTAATGTAATCTCATAATTGAACTCCTTTCAGGTCTCTGGTCTTCAATTGTATGCCTACATACCATTCTAGTCTGTATTTTACCTGCCTACCCTTTGTAGTGATAGTCATTTGATGCCACTCTAATTTACTTTTTTTTTTTCGTTCTGTTCCATCTTTCTCATTTCAGTACCATTGTACTAAATATCAGCACTCATGAAACACTGTTTGGCTAATTAGATTAGAATACCAGAATTATTGTGAAAACATCATTAGTCAAATTAAGTATGTAGTTATTTTGATTTGGAATAATGAAATTGTTAATTTTCCTTGAACTGCAATTCAGTCAAATATTCTTGTTATTTCAGTTCAACATCCCTTGGGGAGTAGCCAGTTCAACCCTTGAGCTACTTTGCACCTGTTTTCAAGGTAACAGAGCCTATAAGGAGTCCTCAAGTAAACTCAAGTGGCTATTGAACAAATGAAGTGGCTCTCAATTTGTGTACAGTTCCAATAATTTCAACAAATGCAGTCATTTATGTATTCAGGCATAATATATTGACATTGGCATTTTATACATATACAATTGTACATAACTGAAAGGAAAATATGGTAGCCACAAAAAGGCTCAAAGGCTAAGAATTTGTTATTAGAAATAGCCAGTAATTTTTTTGGTAACACTTTATTTTGATGGTCCCTTTTGACGATTCTGTTGAAAATAAGAGAGTTAGAGTAAGAGTCATTAGAGTGTTAGTAGACTGTCTGCTTAACATCTGATAACACTTCATTGTGATGGTCTCCCAACAGACATTCTACTTTAAGTAACTTTGCAAGTAAATGTCAACTTATTCTACCCCTAACCATACCAGTCTACTAATACCCAACTAACACACGGGCCGTGCAGAGACCTTTGGAGGGGCAGGTGGTCAAAGTATAAAAGGGGCACATGGAACACAGCTTTTAACAGGGCTGTGCCCCTTGCTGATATGTGTATCGAAATGGATGCTTCTGTATTGATAAAGCAGCAAATGCCATGACGCAGGTTTGAAAAAGAAACGGAACAGAAAAGACCATTTTAAGTTTAAATGATAAAGACATTTTTTGAATCTCTTAATTACTCTGGAATTATATTATTATTGTTGTTGTTGTTATTGAGTTTACAGGGTATGGTGGTTTTGCTGTTGTAAACACTACTGTTGTTGTTGTAGAAAAAATATTCCTGTCTTATTTAAAATAGAATTCTATTCTAATCCTGTTCTGAATGTATACATTTTTTAATGATAATGAAAATATAAACAGGATTTATAAGTATAATTCGGAGGACGAAATAATCAGTATAAGCCTGTTTACCAGTGTTGTGATAATTATTTTTAAGGCACTCTACGTTTTTTTTTAATAAATACTGTAATAATAATAGTTCAAAGTATGAATAGTTTTTAGTCAGATAACATAAAAAAGACAAGACACCTTGACACGCTTTGAACGTTTCCCAATTAAACAGCAAGAATGGAAGAGAACAAGCACCTTTGTTTTTATTGCTATGTGTAGAAATGCGTTAGCTGCATTTATTATTTATATTAATTTTAATAAAATGTAAAGTCGTCCCCCGCACTTTATTCGAGCTCGAGCAGGTGTTTTCACATAGAGGTTTCTAGATTTAAATCTAGATTTAAATGAAAAGAGACATGACCTGACGTTTTATTTGTATCCAAAATGAGGAGAAGTGAATACCAGGAGAGCTGAACACTTTCAGTGCATGTTTTATTCATACTCAAAACCAGAGGATGTTCTCGCGCAGAAACTTTTGATGTATAGACAAACTCACACAGCTATCATTGTAGCTGAGCTGAATAAAAAGCAGAAACGTTTTTACTGATGAAATGTGAAGACAATAAACACGCGATTGCAAAAATATATGGTTCATGTGTGTTTTTCAAGTTATCTTCAGGTAATAAATAAATAAACTATATGATAAATACAGTACTGATTGACATCATTTAGTATAGAAACTATAAAATATATTTCCTGAATTATTCTGTGTTAAAAATTGTAAAAGGGTATTCGTAGTAGCCTTTATAAACCAATCATAAAATTGTCATTAGGAAAACATTGAACAAAAATATTGTAGCCCCTTGCTGCAGCTAACCTGGCTTCCACATGCTACACACAGCAATATAAACAACAGCTGTGCATGATCTCTTTACGCAGTTCTCGTCAAATAATAATAATTAAATAATATAAGTTTACAAGCACATCGCTCCGCTGAGAACTCCACTTACCGGCACCTGCGGACGTTATTTAAGGCATCCTAAAGGCGTGTCTGAGCATGAGGGATCATCACGGATGAGATCGTCAGGTTAAAGGTCATGTGAGTAATTAAATTTACGGCTAAACTATTATTAATTAATTTTACTAATAGTAATGTTGGGCAGGCTTTCACAAAATGGCGTTTAATTACAAAGAAATTTAAATAAAATAACTTGCCTTGACAAAAAGGGCACTTTGGGCATCAAGGGGAAAATGAGAACCCCCCCCCCCCCCCCTCCCCTCTGTACGTACCTGCTAACAATCTAATTAGAGTTAGATGATATGAGGTGCAAAAATACTTAGTCGACAGAATGTGTTAAAGGGACAATCAAAATAAAGTGCAACCAATATTTATGTCTAATATTTCCTGAATGAGAAATTGGATTGGACCTTGTGTAATGTCTCTTACAAATGATTATACAGTATGTTCTAATAGGAATCACGTGTGTGTGTGTGTGTGTGTGTGTGTGTGTGTGTGTGTGTGTGTGTGTGTGTGTGTGTGTGTGTGTGTGTGTGTGTGTGTGTGTGTGTGTGTGTGTGTGTGTGTGTGTGTGTGTGTGTGTGTGTGTGTGTGTGTGTGTGTGTGTGTGTGATCCTTGTGCAAGATTGCAGTTGTGTTTGATAAGTGCAGAACATGTTGAAACCCAGTACATCAATATTTTCCCAGACCCCTTAAGGTGACCCTTGGCTTCAGTGTTTAGAGTTTGTGCACGGATGGCTTTGATAGTAAATTTGTTGAGTTGGTTACATGGAGAGGCTATTATGGATTTACTATCTGGGCCTGAGGTGCTGGCTGCTGAGTACGTGATTAAATCAATAATAATTTTGGTTTGGGCTCCTTTGCTTCTCGGCTTCAAGCCTCTTTTTCTGTGTAGCTGAGCTGAACACAGAAAAGACAAAAGTGCATACACAAATTATAAAAATTAAACATTCTATTTCTTGGTTATTTCTTTATCAAGATCATCGGAAATTAAAGGAACAAATAAAAAGCAGTAGCCAGTGGAAACAAAAAAAATTAGTGATGGCAAAATACATGTTATGTCATTTTGTCCAACGTGGCAGGAAATTAAGACTGAGGTGCATGGCTGCTGTGAAAGGACGTTCATTAGGTGATTCACAATAGCAATAATACATATAGCTTCAAGCAGCCAGGCCCAGGGCCTCGAACGATAGGTGGCCCTAGAGACAATTCACTTTTGCATTTTAAATAAGGTTGCCAACCATTCTGTATAATACAAAATATGTAAGGCATGGGATTGTCCCATATTTACAGGCGTACAGCGTATGACCACCTAGACCATACAAACAACACATTAATTATAATTTGTTTTCAAATCATTATTTGAATTGAGAACATAGCCACTCCAGGAAAGACATTAAGACCAAGCATGATCATCTGCCACCTAGTTGCTCCCACTTCACAACAAGTGGGACTTGTATTTTGATGGCCCAAAGCTGCGTTGGTCCAGGGCCTCAAAAAGGCTTAATGCGGGACTGAAAGCAGCAATTAATGGGGTTCAAGCATTTTAAGACCTTCATGCCATCTATACTATTTAAGTCTAGGCTGACACCATAAAAATAGACAGACAAACTGACACCATAAAACACATGTGTCAAACTCAAGGCCCGCGGGCCAATTCCGACCAGCCACATCATTTTATGTTGCCCGCGAGAGCATATGATTGTCTTAAAAATAAACATCAATGCAGCTTTATATCGTAAATTATGAAAGTGCGTATCGGTAACTCAAGTTTCTGTTTCTATTTTGCATTCTATTTATATGCAGAAATGGACTTTGGTGTGCATATGAAACGCAGTGGTTAGGATTAGGGGTGTGGGGTTTTTCGGTTGATGATGACTGCGTGATTCCTGTATTCTCAAAGGAATAAAGCGGACCTCATCAAGTGCAAATTCTCCATTCTCAAATAAAAAAACGATTGTAGCTTGTTTGAGGCGGATTCTATGGAGTTATTGTAATGACAAATATCCAGAGCGCATTAGTCTATGTGAGAGCGCATTAAATGCGCGAGCGCAAATCTCTCTGCTCGCAAGTGGATTCATTCACTCTCACAGAAAACGGACGCGTTTTCTATCAGCCAGACTTACATGTGTGCGCTCAAAAAATATCTTCTCTCCTGAGTTTAATAAACTTAATCTGGAGTGTGGGTATCCACTGGCAGAAACATACATTGGTGCATATGCCAGCTAATGTAAATCAGTATTTACATAGCATAACAGTAGTATAAATTATCTGTTTTGGGTCCTGCATTGTCCCACAAAATCACATCTACTGTCCTACAACAGATTTATAGGGATTTATATCACCCTAGCGCAGAGTAATAAAATAATAGGCTAATTACTAATTTGAATCAGTAAAGTTTTAACGAAGACAAATGAAAAGAAAAAGAATCAGTGTTTTTTGCGATCCAAAAACTCCTGGAAAATCTAAGAATTGAGTAAGCGAATGCATTCATATGTTAAAAACAGCGCTAATGCAGAGAAAACACGGCCGATGTCATCAGAGATGGCAGAGATAATAGTACTCACGTAAAGATGTTAGTAAACTAAATAAAAAATCAGCAAGCTTTCTGGCTTAAAAGCACGAGTGTTTTATACTGGATGCAGATTGAAGGTGTTTTCGATTACGCAGTAGTCAGTGGTTTAGTAAATCTGGATCAGTTAAGTCAAGCTCATTTAGTGGTTAGGTGGGGGAGTGGGGTTGAGTACCACCATTTCTTTTGTCTTCTACTACAAGCATTGATTGCATATTGTATGAGTGTCAAATACGTGTGTATAATATGCACGCCAAAGTCCATTTCTGCATTTAAATTGCATGCTAAATAGAAACAGAAAATCGTGCTATTGATATGCATTTTCATGAGACCATTTTTTTTAAATGCCATATCTGTCACACGTTCTTAGCAGCTCACAATTATTTGTTGTACCATAAATGTAACAAACTAAAATGTTTTTTAACAAAGTTATTGTAATGACCTGTGTTTGATGATACTTGTTTTTATTTACTTAGATTTATGGAGTCATTTGGATTTCTTAACCTGATAAATTAAAATGATTTATGTTCAAATAACACAGAGCAATAACATATATTTTGTATGCAAATGCATATGCACTATTTGTAACTTAAATAGAGACAGTTATTTAACAATATGCAGTAACATTTGTACAGTCTTATAGTTTCAACTGGCCCTTTGATGGCAGCCATAATGTTGAAGTGGCCCTCAGTGGAAATGAATTTGACACCCCTGCCATAAAATATCCATGATGGAGACTACGTGTCACAAATCAGGCCTCTGTGGCTCTCTCTGATCACCACCATAGGGCACCCTCTCCGGAATACTAGTTTTTCAGACTTCATTTCCCATACACCCCATGCCTTGGACTGATTACTTGCACGGGTGTTTCCCCTTAAACAGCCCGTTTAATCTGATCACCACCGTAGGGCACCCTCTCCGGAAAACTAGTTTTTCAGACTTAATTTCCCATAAACCCCATGCTTGGGACTGATTATTTGCACAGGTGTTTCCCCTTAAACTGCCTGTTTAAACTGCTCTGGGACTCTTGTTTTGCTACGGCTAACTTTTCTGAGCATTATCTCCTGTTGTTTTGATTTCCCTGTGTATGATCTTGGACTGTTCAACCTCTCGTGATTCACTGCCGCCTGCCTTTGTGACCCTGTTATTGGATATCATTCTCTGTGCCCTGTTTGCCGCCTGCCCCAACTCTAGCCTGGTTATAGTTTACTCTATTGGATTATCTCTGTTATCTCTGAGACCGTTATACAACTCATGCTTGTTTGACTTTGACACTGTTTTAATAAAGCTGCAAATGGATCTGCATACCTTTGACCCATCATTACAGAACACTTCGCCACCCACACATCTAGCAGCTTTTCATCATCTCTCCACTGAGGTTACCACTCAAGCCTCCATGTTAGCGTCACATTAACAACTTCAACGACTCACCTCGCTCACGAAGGAGCTTGTAAAGACGCTGCATGCTATACACCTCACCAATCCGGAGGCCAACGTTCCACCGCCTGTTCCACCGCAACCCAGTTAAAGTCCCTCTATCACCAGCCCACGCTTGGCATTTCCTGAAAAATTTGACCGCTCGCCTGGCTAGTGTAAGGGCTTGCTATTACAATGCTCCCTGTTTGTTAATCAGCAACGCAGTTAAATCCCACTGATGATAGTCGCATTTCATTCGTTTGTTCTCTACTGATTGGGTGAGCTCTAGACTGGTCTACTGCTATGTGCGAAGGGGAACGTTTGTCATTTTCATCATTTGACTGTATTTACAATGCTTCCGTGAGATCTTTGAACATTCTGCAGACGGAAAGGGGGCTGGGGAGCAATTACTCGCTCTACGCCAGGAACGGAGCACCCTCCCGACACAAACTGGCTGGGGGGACAATCCACTCAAATTGCTTAACCGCAAGGGGCTCTCCATTGCATTACAGTCAGAACTTGGCTGCCGCGATGATGGAAAGATTATTGGAACAGTTCAGTGATCTCTCTATCTGCATTGATAATCTGATGCATTCATGCCATACTCCAAGCCATGTTCCTGTACACAGTCAGGCAGCCGTGGCTTACTCCGAACCTGAGCCCCATAAAAATAGGATTTACTCATTCCACCTCAGAAGAAAGGGAGAGACGGATTCGTAATCATCATCGTAATCATTTGAGGGCTTCCTGTCCCACTCGTCCCTCAGCTCGTAGCACTTCTACTGTGAGTTCAAATCATTGATCTCTGACTACACTAGAAGTACCTGTTACACTGATGTTTCATGAGAGATGTATTGATACCATGGCACTGATAGATTCGGGGGCAGCAGAAAACTTCATTGATCTCAAGTTTGCCAAATCTCATCCCGGGTGGCAGTGGCAGCCTTAGATGGCCGTCCCTTGGGCACGGGACAGGTCAAGTTCACCACAGAAGACCTGCTCCTCCGAACTGGCACACTTCACACAGAGACTATTTGCCTATTCACCATAGAATCTCCTCTGAACCCCATCATCCTTGGTCTACCCTGGCTAGAGAAACACAACCCCAAATCTCCTGGACTAACAAGCAGATATTACAATGGTCTGACTACTGTCAACAAATGTGCATGCTCTTCGATCTACAGCCCTCTGTTTTTATATCAATCAAGACAGCGGAGGTTTCATCAATTTCGGGGTTACCTTTTGCTTACCACGACCTCGCTGTAGCCTTCAGCAAAACCAAGGCCTCACAACTTCCTCCTCACCAAGACAGTGACTGCGCCATCGACCTTTTTCCTGGATCAAGTCCCTCAAGAGGCAGAGTTTTCCCACTATCTCAACCCGAATCTGAAGCCATCAAGGCTTATATTGAGGAGGAATTGTCAAAGGGCTTCATTAGACCATCAACCTCACCCACTTTAGCTGGCTTCTTCTTTGACAAGAAAAAAGATGGAGGTCTCCGTTCATTCATCGACTTCTGCAGTCTTAATTATATAACAGTCAAGTTCCGTTACCCCCTGCCACTAGTTTCAGCAGCCCTGGAGCAACTTTGCACTGCCAAATACTTCACTAAACTTGATCTCCGCAGCACCTACAATATTATCTGCCTCCATGAGGGTGATGAGTGGAAGAAAGCTTTCTCTACGATATCTGGACACTGTGAATATCTGGTTATGCCGTTCGGATTGGTCCAATGGTCCTTCAGTATTCCAAGCCTTCATCAACGACATCTTCCGTGACATGCTGAACCAAGGGGTCATAGTTTATATTGACGATATCCTGATCTATTCAGATACCCTGGACTCACATGTGCAGCACGAGCGAGCGTTGCTTCAGCGGCTCATTGACAATTAATCGCAGAGGCTCAGAACAGCGAACCTCCATCGCCAGGATGTCCGCCTGACCATACCTACTTTCCACTCAATCTTCGTCAACGTGTGATGCAGTGGATTCATAACTCTCCCAGCTCAGGTCATCCAGGAATCACTGCCACCATCCAACTTATCTCTAATAGTTTCTGATGGCCCACTCTCCAACTGGACACCATCAAATTTGTTCACCAATGTACAATATGTAACATCTCCAAATCTTCCCACAAACGCCCTGCAGGACTTATTTAACCACTTCCTGTTCCTCGACGGCCATGGTCAGACATGACATTGTCATAGACTGTGTCACTGATCTCCCCAACTCAAGAACTTTTACTACTATCCTCACAGTAATCGATCATTTCTCAAAGGCATGTCATCTAATACCTCTTGTCAAACTCCCCACAGCCTTTGAAACTGCAGAGATCCTTCTGGAACAGGTCTTCTGTTTCTACGGACTCCCAGAGAACATTATATCAGACCGTGGTCCTCCGTTCACCTCTCGGGTTTGGTCTGCTTTCAGCCAACACCTCAACATCAGTCTCACCTCTGGATACCACCCGCTGTTAAATGGTCAGGTAGAAAGACTTAACCTGGAACTAACCCGCTTCTTGCATTCCTACTGCCATCAGAATCAAAATGACTGGAGTCGATTCCTTCTATGGGCAGAGTATGCCAAGAACTCCCTCCGCAAGCCATCCACCTGCCTTACGCCATTTCAATGTGTGCTCGGCTTTCAGCCACCTCTAGTCCCTTGGTCTGGAGAACCCTCTGAACTACTTGCCATCAACGACTGGCTGCAGAGGAGTGAGGAGATGTGGAATACAGCTCATATTCCTCTTCAGCGAGCCATCCGCGGGGTTAAGTAACAGGGTGACCGTTGCAGAAGGCCAACCCCCGTTTACACTCTTGGACAATGGGTCTGGCTCTCTTCACGAGATCTTTGTCTCTGGCTCCCCCGTAGGAAGCTCAGTCCCAAATACGTGGGTCCATTCAGAATTCTTAGACATTTTACACTTGCATCTTTTAGTTTGGCTCTTCCCGCTAATTATCGTATCTCCCCGTAATACCCACGTTTCATGTTTCCCTGCTTAAGCCTGCCGTTGTTCCAAGAGGAAAGGGGCACCAGAAGGAGGCCGAGGATGAGACCACACCCCTCCCATAATAGTGGACAGCGAGGAGGCGTACTAAGTGCGGCATATTCTCGACTCCCGACGCTGGGGGAGGTTATCTCAGTACCTCATTGATTGGGAGGGGTATGGACCGGAGGAGATGTCCTGGGTCAATGCACAGGATATCTTGGACCCTACATTTACTGCAGAATTCCACAGGATCCATCTGGATAAACCATCCCATTGACCCCGTGGAAGGCCCCGGCATCGTTTTCCTCCTCGCTTGAGGAGCCGCTCACTGGGAGAGGGCTCTGTTATGAATCAGGCCTCTTTGGCTCTCTCAGATCACCATTGGAGGGCACCCTCTCCGGAATACTAGTTTTTCGGACTTCATTTCCCATACACCCTGTGCCTGGGACTGATTACTTGCACAGGTATTTACCCTTAACCATCCCATTTGCTTTCCAAGGCACTTTCTTTTTATATATATACATATATATATATATATTTACAAACCCGATTCCAAAAAAGTTGGGACACTGTACAAATTGTGAATAAAAAAGGAATGCAATAATTTACAAATCTCATAAACTTATATTTTATTCACAATAGAATATAGATAACATATCAAATGTTGAAAGTGAGACATTTTGAAATGTCATGCCAAATATTGGCTCATTTTGGATTTCATGAGATCTACACATTCCAAAAAAGTTGGGACAGGTAGCAATAAGAGGCCGGAAAAGTTAAATGTACATATAAGGAACAGCTGGAGGACCAATTTGCAACTTATTAGGTCAATTGGCAACATGATTGGGTATAAAAAGAGGCTCTCAGAGTGGCAGTGTCTCTCAGAAGTCAAGATGGGAAGAGGATCACCAATTCCCCAAATGCTGCGGCTAAAAATAGTGGAGCAATATCAGAAAGGAGTTTCTCAGAGAAAAATTGCAAAGAGTTTGAAGTTATCATCATCTACAGTGCATAATATCATCCAAAGATTCAGAGAATCTGGAACAATCTCTGTGCGTAAAGGGTCAAGACTGGAAACCATACTGGATGCCCGTGATCTTCGGGCCCTTAGACGGCACTGCATCACATACAGGAATGCTACTGTAATGGAAATCACAACATGGGCTCAGGAATACTTCCAGAAAACATTGTTGGTGAACACAATCCACCATGCCATTCGCCTTTGCCGGCTAAAACTCTATAGTTAAAAAAATAAGCCATATCTAAACATGATCCAGAAGCGCAGGCGTTTTCTCTGGGCCAAGGCTCATTTAAAATGGACTGTTGCAAAGTGGAAAACTGTTCTGTGGTCAGACGAATCAAAATTTGAAGTTCTTTTTGGAAAACTGGGATGCCATGTCATCCGGACTAAAGAGGACAAGGACAACCCAAGTTGTTATCAGCGCTCAGTTCAGAAGTCTGCATCTCTGATGGTATGGGGTTGCATGAGTGCGTGTGGCATGGGCAGCTTACACATCTGGAAAAGCACCATCAATGCTGAAAGGTATATCCAAGTTCTAGAACAACATATGCTCCCATCCAGACGTCGTCTCTTTCAGGGAAGACCTTGCATTTTCCAACATGACAATGCCAGACCACATACTGCATCAATTACAACATCATGGCTGCGTAGAAGAAGGATCCGGGTACTGAAATGGCCAGCCTGCAGTCCAGCTCTTTCACCCATAGAAAACATTTGGCGCATCATAAAGAGGAAGATGCGACAAAGAAGACCTAAGACAGTTGAGCAACTAGAAGCCTGTATTAGACAAGAATGGGACAACATTCCTATTCCTAAACTTGAGCAACTTGTCTCCTCAGTCCCCAGACGTTTGCAGACTGTTATAAAAAGAAGAGGGGATGCCACACAGTGGTAAACATGGCCTTGTCCCAACTTTTTTGAGATGTGTTGATGCCATGAAATTTAAAATCAACTTATTTTTCCCTTAAAAGGATACATTTTCTCAGTTTAAACATTTGATATGTCATCTATGTTGTATTCTGAATAAAATATTGAAATTTGAAACTTCCACATCATTGCATTCTGTTTTTATTCACAATTTGTACAGTGTCCCAACTTTTTTGGAATCGGGTTTGTATATATATATATATATATACTGTATACGTGTCACAGTCGGCTGCTACTGCCTGTAGCGAGGAACGGGGGAGACGTGGAGTAGGCTTAAAAATAAAGTAAGACACGTAGCACCAATGGAGAACAGAAAGACATTTAACAGCAGACCGAGAACCAAGGGAGAACACGACTTATAAAGACAGAGAAATCAAAGGAACAAACGAGATGATTGATACAAGACAGGTGATACGAATAAAAAAAGATTAACCAATGACAGAAAAACAAAACAAAAAGGACAAATAGGAACGTCTCGTTACGTATGTAACCCTCGCTCCCTGAAGGTGGGAACGGAGACGTCACGTCGGATGACCGACGAAATTAGGATCTCACTAAAGAGACCTATCCACTTCGAGTGTAACTAAACTAGCAATGGACATCGGCATGCGATCAATGCATCCAACTGCCGCTGATCACAGCGTGAGTATAAAAGGCAGCAGGTGAACCGCATTAATCATGCTTTCGCTGAGGAGCCGAGCCGGTGACCCGGTCGCTCAGCGGTGGTACAGCAACTGTGGCGACAGGACGTGCGTCTCCGTTCCCTCTTCAGGAATGAGGGTTACATACGTAACCGAGAGGAAGGAAGGAAAACTCAGAGTCACGTCGGATGACCCTCGAAATTGGGATCCCTACCAAAGTGCCACAGTTGCTGCCCCTTCCAGCGCCCTGTGTAGGTCTCCTGATCCTTCCTTTAAGGCAGATGATAGGCCGGCTCTACACAGAGAAGGTCACTACTGCTGTCCCTAGAGCAACCCAAACAGTAGGACTTGAATAACACTGGGAAAGTGTGCCATTCCGCTGGAAAGGCACACTGCGGAGTCACCTCCTCCCAGAGGGGGATAAGTGAAATGTACTCCCGTGAAGTAACCCGTAGGGCCTATTGAACATAGAAGTCTCTGAGATGGCTCAGGCTGCATCATTAGAGACGGCAAAATGTGGACTGTAGGGGACACACGGCTCTAATAGGAATACCGTGGAAAACACATATGGGATCCCAAAGGCTCACTTTTATGGGCACTAGCCTCACACCAGATTTCAAGAATTAATTGGCTGAAAGGCCTGGCACCTTTTTTTGACACGTAGGCTATAGGACCTAGCACACTTGTTGGGAGTCGCCCAACCCGCAGCTCTACAGATGTCTGCTAGCGAGGCACCACGAGGCTTGTGCTTCATAGGCCAAGGTGTTAGCATCCTCTATCCAGTGGGCCATTTTCTGCTTGGAGACAGCCTTCCCCTTCTGCTGTCCTCCGTAACAGATAAAGAGCTGTTCTGAGGTCCTGAAGCTCTGAGTTCTATCCACGTACTTTCGCAGTGTGCGTACTGGACAGAACAAAGCTAGGGCTGGGTCTGCCTCCTCCAGGGACAGCGCTTGCAGGTTCACTACCTGGTCCCTGAAGGGAGTGTAAGGAACCTTGGGCAAATAGCCGGGCCGGGGGCCTCAGTGTTGCACTGGAGTCAGCCAGCCAAAACTCAAGGCACGAATCGCCGATCAAAAATGCCTGCAGGTCCCCCACCCTCTTGATTGAGACCAATGCAGTCAGAAGTAGGGTTTTCATAGACAGAAACTTCAACTCAACTTACTGCAAAGGCTCAATGGGGCAGTTAGTAGGGCTCTTAGCAGCAATGCCAAATACCAAGAGGGTAGGGAGGGGGGCACAGGAGGATTCAACATACCGAGGAGCACGAGTTCCGGGAAACAGGTCCTGTTGGGCCAATATGGAGCCACTAACAAGACCTGCTCCTCATCCTCCCTGATCTTGCACAGTGTCTCACTGGGGGGAACGAATATTCGGGCGAGCTGCGACATGCGACAGGAGAGCGTAAACTGCCTTGCCGGTTGATATACGCAACGGTCGCCGTGTTTTCCATACGGACCAGAATGTCCTTGCGCTGAAGGCGCCCTCTGAGGTGGCTCAAGGCAAGGCAAACTTACAGCAGCTCGAGGTAATTGAAATGCCAATGCAGTTGGGGACCCGTCCAAACCCCTGATACTGCGTGCCTATTGTACGTAGCTCCCCAGCCAGTGGCCGAGGCATCCGTTAATACCACAGCATGTCTAGATACCTGTTCCAGGGGCACTCCTGCCCAAAGGCACGAGGGATCTGACCATGGGCTGAAGGTTTTGCGGCAGGCCAGTATAATCTGAACCCGGTGAGTACCGCGTTTGCGACTGGCTCTACGATGCTGCCTGGCTCCTTTTGAAAGGCTGCTGCGGCAGCGTGAGAGCAGGGGCAGCCACAGGGGGCGCCCACGGCGACTAGCAGGCTGAGGGGCTATCTGATCGCCTTAGTCTGCCTCTGTGCTGGCAAGAACTGTTGGGCAAAGATCTCGACAGCGTCGCCGAAGAGGCCGGTCTCTGACACGGGAGCATTAAGGAACTGTACCTTCTCCTGCTCCATGTCAGTGAGACACAGCCAGAGATGGCGCTCCTGGACCACTAGCGTGGACATCACACGAGCCGGAGACTGTGCGGTCACCTTCGTCGTTCAAAGCGCGAGGTCCATTGCAGCACGCAGTTCATGTAGAACCCCCAGGTTGTGACCACCCTCGTGCAGGTCTTTCAGGGCTTTGGCCTGGTGGACCTGCAGTAACGCCATGGTGCCTCCCCACAGGCTCTATAAGCACTGCCAGTTAGACCTGACGAGTACAAACAGACCTCTGAGGGGAGACACGGATCACCCCGCAGAGTGGTAGCGGCTGTTTGGACACAGTTGCATGGCCACAGACCGCTCCACTGAGGGGATGCCTGTGTACCCCAAAGCATCTCCACCACCGAGGGTGGTGAGGGGGGAGGAGCTCCAAGATTTGTTCCGGGCAGTGAAACCGATCCTGTAAGCTCCTTATGCACTTCCGGGAGAATGGCACCGGAGGGGGGCGCTGAGAAGCAGCGCGATCTCCACCGAGAAACCACTCGTCCAGCCTCAAAGAATCGGGACGCAGTGGAATATATATATATTTTTTTTATTTGGGGGGGGGGGGGATTCCACACGAGCCCGACATTCTCGGCAGCCCGGGAAAGCATAGCCGCCATCTTTAGGTCTGGCTCGGACAACGCTACCACACCCGAAGGGGACAACTCAGCCAAGTCGTCATCCCCGGAGAGAGAGAGCCCTCCGATGCAGTGATCGACATCCGGTCGTCAGGGCGAGCACCGAAGGAAACAGGTGGTGATCCTCACTCTGCAGAGGTCCCTGTCCGATCCAACGGCACCCCCGCTGGCTGCGGAGTGCTTGAGGGGTGAGGAACTCCACTTGGGGAAGCCCTTACCGAATCCTCCTCTGAATCCTTTTGAATTATATTTTTTTTTTTACCGGACGCAGTGCTGCCCTGGGTGCCGGGACGAACACCAGATCGCGGCAGAAGCAGAGGGACCCCACCATGTTTGACATCGCAGAGTCTATATGCTACTCTGAGATGATCATGTCCCCACAAGAAGAACATGAACCATCCACGAAAGCTTCCTCAGCTCAGGCACGTGAGGCAGCAATCGTGACCCTCCTGAGCACAAGATAATGCAACCGTTACCACCACTGCTGCGTCGTGATGCCTGCACTCGTTTTCCAGAACACTCTTCGGTGGAAGAAGAGCAGTAGCTTCAACCACTACAACTCGGCTCCGATGCGAAAGGATGATTAATGCGGTACACCTGCTGCCTCTTATACTCACGCTGTGATCAGCAGCAGCTGTATGCAATGATCGCATGCCAATGTCCATTGGCTCGTTTAGTTACACTCAAAGTGGATAGGTCTCTCTAGCGAGATCCCAATTTCGTGGGTCATCCGACGTGACCCGGAGTGACCGACTGAAAGGGAACTCAAACATGTGACAATACATAATTTATTTCTACAAATATGTTTCATAATGCAAAGTGTTAGTTTTATTATTCATATCACAATAGTAAATATATGCCTTATAAAAATTGTATAATATATGTTATCAAATACAATAAATAAAATTGTCTCTTCATTTTAAATGGATATTAATATATTTAATCATGCCTGGAATCTTGAAAATGTTTTATTATGGGTCTATAAAATTAAATATTGAATATGTCATAATCTACATTTCACAGATTTCAATGTACACTAATTATATAGAACTATACTGTCAGTACACAGAGATGGGCACAAATACATCAACATTTATTTAAAATAAATATATAAAATACTGTGTGGAATAAAAAAAAAAAATACAAATACAAAATACATTTGAACTTGGCCATTCAGTGAAGTAACACTATTAACGCCTGTTTACACCAAGAATGATAGTTATAAAGATAACTATATTAGCAGAGGTGGAAAGAGTACCAAAATATTCTACTCAAGTAAAAGTACCATTACATTAATGAAATATTACTTAAATACAAGTAAAAGTACCAGTCTAACAATCTACTCAAGTAAAAGTAAAACGTAGCTCATTTAAATTGACTCAGAGTAAAAATTACTTAATTACATTTTTACAGTGGGAGGGAGGCAAAAATGGGATAGGCCAAGGGTATAAATCTCAGTTCATGCAGGGCTACAGCCCTGCACTGTTTATAACCCTAATTAAACACATCTGATCCAGCTAAAATAATAATTTAGGCTTATTTGAAAACTACATGGTATGTGTGTTGGAGCAGGGTTGGAACTAAACTCTGCAGAGCTGCGGCCCTCCAGGAACTTAAAAAAAAAAAAAATGTAAACCGCCAGTAGGTGTCACCAAGTCACTGTTAATAAGTGAGTCATTGTGATTGAACCAAATCATTTAAACGGTTGATTCATTCAGGAACAAAACGCCATCATGCACTCAGAGACGCAAAACTGTGCTAGGGTGGCTGTGTTTGGATTTATATTTGTTTTCAAAATTTGGTGTCGCAAGTCTCTTAATTGATTTATTGTATATTGAACTGTTGTAAAAAAAAATATATTATATGTAAACATGCTGATTTTTGGAGATATTTACTATTGATTTAATTTTTCATGTCATTACATTGTTAGACCATAAGAAAAATTTTTTTTTTTGTTTTTCTAAAAATAAAATGGCATGAATAGACATCAAAAAGGCAAAATCAATGGGATTTTTTTTTATCACCAATCAATTTATAGGTTTCAGGATTTTTTTATAATAAACTTTGTTTAAGGATGATTCTCAAATATGTTATAAAGTATATAACAAAATGATTTCATATACCATTTTGTTTTATGCAATATGTGTGCAAATATTTCCATAAACTGGTTTCCCCATTAAACACAGTGTATCTATACACTGTATCTAATTTGCATATTAATCTGTTGCTGTTGGGCCAGCATGTTTAAAAAAGAATTGTCATAATGGCAGTGATAAATGGCCAGATTTTCATAATATCTAATATTTCATAAGACAATTGATAAATAAATAATTTTTCCTATTCAATTGTTATATCTCCCCAAATGCATAGTAAACATGCATGTCCTGGTGTCCTCTACAGTGGACATGTATGAAATGATGTCCTGTTTCATAACAAGAAGTCATATTTGAATTTGAATCATATTTTCATAAGGATGTAAAATTGTTCACTAAATTAAATTTAGCCATTTTTAAAGAGCTAGGATAAGGTGTAGTCATGATGAAACTACCAAACATTTAGTATCGCTATGAAGCCCCGAATGTGCTCTGTACAGGAAATCCAGACTTACAAATGTGACACGAGAGGTCTCAGAGAAATTCACTAAAATACAATGTCCACTACAGTGGCAAAAACTCCATAGCTGGGTCTCAGGAGTATATACATGTTCTGCCCCTATATCTTGAATTTTGTGATCATTCTAAATGCATTTTAACAGACCGAATCACATAGTGAAAAGCACGCACTAGTCTATTCTACTAGACTGCATGGCACTCTGAGTGTTTTGTTTGGTTTTTGGCAAAATACTGATAATGTCAAATTGACAATCGTTAAAACAACAATTACTATATTATCGCAGATGATATATATCGCACACCCTGCACCACTGTCTTTTTGACTAATTTTTGCAGACCCTTTTGCTAAACTGTCAGAGCCTTATTTTAACCACCAATGCAACGATGCAAGTATTTACCATACCTCTACATGCTTGCGAAAGGCGATGTCGAGATTTTATAAGCTGCTAGTTTGGTCTCCCTAGGCAAACACCAATTACACTGCATAATAGAGCATAAATTTGGCCAGGGGTTCATTTAATTTCCTTCGAGTTCAACTTCAGCAGAATATGACTGGGTTTGGTTTTCAGCTGGGTCTGCACCATAATGCCTGTCTTGTCCGTCTGCATCTTTCTTGTGATTTTAGCACCAGTTTGTTCTCCTGCCCGTTAATTATTGCAGAAGTTTCCAGGGAGCAATTTTTTTTTTTACTTAGTCATGAATGTGTTTTAAAATGTAGTGAAGTCAAATAATTCAAACTAAATATAATTAAGTAAAAGTAAAATTACAGATTGTAAAAGTTACTTTAAAAAGTAGAAGTACACAAAAAAGCTACTCAATCAGGCCCTTTCTCTCGGAACATGCAACACAACTCCTTGTTCAGGCTCTTGTTCTGTCCAGACTTGACTATTGCAATGCTCTCTTGGCAGGTCTTCCAGCCAGTTCCATCAAACCTCTACAATTAATCCAAAACACTGCTGCAAGATTAATCTTTAATGAGCCGAAAAGAACGCACGTCACACCTCTGTTCATCAATTTGCACTGGCTACCAATAGCTGCTCGCATTAATGTTTGCCTACAGAACCACCTCTGGCTCTGCACCCTTTACCTGAATTAATTACTTCAGACTTATATGCCCTCTAGAAGCTTGCGTTCTGCAAGTGAACGACGCATTACTGTACCACCCCCAAAGAGGCACAAAATCACTTTCACTGACTTTTTCATTAACTGTTCCCATCTGGTGGAATGACCTGCCTAACTCAATCCGAGCAGCTGAAAATTACCCATCTTCAAGAAACGGCTAAAAACAAATCTCTTCCATCTTTATTTGACCCTCTAACTCTAGCACTCTCTATTCTAATTTTATTTTATCTAATCTGTCTTCTTTTTATAAAAAAAAAAACACACAACATTTGACCCTCTATCAATTGCATATTTATTCTCTAACTGCTAGCTTTTCTTGTAAAACCAACACTAAGTATAATTTTTATATTTTTACATACTCGTTTTCAAAAAAAACAAAAAAACTTCCTACGTTTACTGCGCTAGGCTAACCAGGACTTGTAATAACACTTGCATGTTGTTGTTCTTTTGTTGGTTTTGATTGCTTCTATAATGTCCTCATTTGTAAGTCGCTTTGGATAAAAGCGTCTGCTAAATGACTAAATAAATAAATCAATTACAGTAATGCGAGTAAATGTTATTCATTACTTTCCACCTCTGTATATTATTGTATTCTAAGTATACAATGCAGTTGTGTTATCTGTCACTTTAAAACTTGTTAACTTGCACGAGGACACTGGCGCTGTGAATGCTCTTTGTTGGCACATGTCATTGTTTACAAATAGATTAAATGAAATGGGACAAAATTAATCTTGACAAACTATATATCATTCTGAAGGTCTAAGCCTAAAGCATCGACGATAGATTGCTGTTTTTCGATAGAAAGCTTATAAGGAATGTATTTGCTAAATGTGTGTAAGCAGTACACATCAAACCACCCATAATAAAAAGCAGTACATACCAGCTTCATGTAATATTGAGTCACAAACGCATCCACTGCTGTAAATCCCGGTTTAGTTGGAGAGGTAAGGGTCCACGGAACAACATCAGATCAAGCAATTTAGTCCAACAAAGCAATAATGTTGTTCTATGGATGGATATTCCTTTGTTTACGACTCCTTTCTTCAGGGATAGTTATTGTTTGTATCTGTTTTGGAATAGCTCACACTAAAAAAAAACATGGTTGTCTTGGTTGTAAAAAAATAATAATATGGTTTTGTAGTATACAGTTTTACACACAGAATGATACCATTTTTTTTTTAATAAAAAAAATGTATAAATTGTTTATTTG
>CM049803.1:527902-618916 GCA_027422405.1 Ptychobarbus kaznakovi | reverse complement strand
ACACAGATGATACCATTTTTTTTTTATAAAAAAAATGCATAAATTGTTTATTGGATTTCTGGCGCTCTCTTCCCGAGGGCTGTAACGCATGCTGTGACACACCTGTCATGTGATGGGGGCAGAACTTAGCGACCGGCTTTTTGGACAAAAATAAACCTTTTTTTCTTTTTTCAACATTTTTAATATATGTGTTTAATATATGTGTTTTTTGTGGGGAATGTTGCTTTATCTTTATGATTTGCATCTGTGTGGCTGATAATCAGCTGTGACTCTGACTGAATGAGGGCTATCACTATGAATGCCGATCGGCCGTTATGACTATATGACTATATGGCCCATATCTGTATGATTATCATCTGTATTACCCTACACATCAGTGTGTGATTACTAGTAACAGCAATCAGTGTGAATGGCTGGCAATATCAGTGTATGTCTGGCAATACGAGTATGTACGAGAGTATGTACTACATACAAAGCTGTTTTTTTTTTCTTTCTTTCTTTTTATTACTCAGATTATTCTTATTGTATTTTAGTGGTCAAATAAATAACTTATATGATGTATAAGATTATGTCTATAATAATTTTATAATTGAAAAACGTACAGTTGGTAAATAAACATTTTTCCTCAAACGTGGGGGGGGGCATATATAGTCTCAGGAAAATCTAATTTTTCATGGTATCTTCTTCACATTTGAAATATAAACTCACGAGACATGTGACTTTCAACCCATTACTTTTCTAGATTGCTCCAGGACTTATTTAATGTATCTTTATATTAAATATTTGTTTTATTATTATTCAGTGTGGTACACTTTTTTCAAAGAACTTCAGTGTCTATAACTTTGTATCTTTTTGAGCATTATCAACTCTGGATGATGGATAGTAAAGCCCAAAGGGTCTTCTTTGCAAAGACACAAAAAATTGTGTGTGTAGCACATTGAAGTCAGCAACTGTTATAATTATAAGTTAGGTATGTCTTTTTCAGCTGTGAGTCCCAAAATAGGGAGTGCTAGATAACAGGTTAAATGCTCAAGCTCTTTAAAGAAGAAATTATTCCGATTGGCTGTCATTGTTTTTTATCATTCACAAACAATTTGTTGTGCTGTTATGGTTATAGTTGCGGTGTGCTATCTGCTATTCACTTAGATTCAGGATGTACTCACACTAGGGGATCTGATCCATGCTTGAGCGCGATTGACCCCTAAAGTCCAGTTCATTTCACAAGTGTGACTGCTCTGTACCTTGTCCATTGCAGTTCGTTTAACCATAACCCACTCGAAGTGGTGGCTCCGGTGCGGTACCCAAGTAGTGTGACCGCTAACCGCGCTGGAGCTTGGAACAGTTAATATACAATTTTTGTATGCACTATTGTTATCATTATGACAGCAAAAATCTTTATAACTACTTGGATATCACACTTTTCAGTTAATTTAATTTTGAGTACATTTAGATTTATAATGGTTCTGGCTCTCATCGTATTGATGAACAGGTATTGTAGTTTGTGAGTAAAGCTGCAAATTCAACCATTAACCTCAGTTGCCTCTGTAATAATCCTGTGATATCTGTCTGTTAGCGAAAGGACAATTGTGCTTGGGCTTTAGTACAAGGCAACTGTGCCTATTGTGAGTATGCCCTTAGAACATTTATTTATTTATTTATTTATATATTTATTATTAGCATTATAGTTATCTTTGTCTTGGGGTACACACACAGATAAAGCTGCTTATTATTAATTTATCCATGTTTCTTTATCACACTGATGTAGTGCCGTTGAGAGAGAAAACTAAATAAATAATCTCAACACAGCACATTCCTAAGGAATGTGTCCCCCAGCATTTGAATGTCAAAAAAAACAACCAATCAACGTCAATAATGATGCCGCTCCGTCTGGAGGACCCCTTTGCTAATCTCCGAAAAGAAGAGATTCATAGAGTCACATCCTTGAGCGACCCAATAACTTAACCTTGCTCGCCAGATCTACTTAGAAACAGAATTTAATCGTTGCGCCTGACTGACTTGCCATAAATAAACACAGAAGAAAGGAACTGCTTATTTGGAGATAGGACAGCGACCACAAACTCCAGGATCTCCTGAACAGTAACGCATAAGTCACTGACGTAATCTACAAAAGGACAGTTATACGTTGACACAAACGCTCCTCAGACTTCCACAGGAAATTACTTCCGGACCCCTGGAAAGCCCTTTCGTCCTCTGGAATTCCATAAGAACCGTTTTTTGTTAATTTCCTGGAGCAGACAAATAAATTCAAACCTACATAGAGGACTTCTAAAAGACAAACAGTAACTACTGCTACTATAAAAACAGTATGCTCGAGAGACAATATATATTGAGGTTGTATGTTATGTCTTCTATAAGCATGATGTGTTGTTTCTAATCTTTCATCTGAAGCCTTTTTATGTTTTAGCAGGAAAAGCTATGAACGTGTGTGAAATATGTTGAATTTTAATTCTCATGAATGGTCATGATAAATGCAACAATTTGGTGTGAACTATATGCCAATTCTCAGCATTGTATGAATGATGAATACTTTTATAAGTTATTAGAGGTAATTTCCTTCATGTGATAAATTGACTATCAGATGATGTAGGAGGAAAGAAGCCGTGCGGGGCTCCACCCTACAAGGGCAATCTGATTGGGAGAAGCCTCTAGTGGGTGTACTGAAATCAGTCCGTTTAAAAATGGACACACAAGCTTAACTTTTTGATCTCACTCGCTGCTCACTGATTTGCTTGAAGCTTCGGCTTCGTCTTCACTGGTCGCACTGGAAGTGCTTGATCACCGCCTTACCATCAGGCTGACCATCTAAAAAACTCAAAGACTTCGTCAAAGCCGTAAGAACTCTAAAACAAGCGTCATCACGTCACAAAGGAACCAGGCAACCGCCAATCACAAGAGGGTTTCCCCAGTGACATCACGCAACCAGCAGCCAGAGGTTTCCATGAACCACTCGAAAATGCCAGATCAGCTGACAATTCAACTGAAAGCAAGTAGACTAAACAAATCTCTATTGTTGCTGGTGAATTGATCTGTATGCAGCAAAGATAGCAAAGTATCTGCTGTGATCTTCCTCTAGTTAAAGTTACAAGATAGCAAAAGAGTGCTAGACTTAAAACTCTCTATTCAAACCGCAAAACTCCCGATGTGTGTGCGTATGTTTATGTGTGTATATGTGTTTTATTACATTTAGTCCATCATGTATTGTAGAATAACAGTTAGCAAATAAACCTTGTTACATTTATAAAGAATGATGTCTTGGGCTGTGTGATTTTCAAGTTTTAAACTATTTGCCAAAGATCGTGTTACCTAGCTCAATTTTGATAAAGTACTAATTTTGTTTGTTTTATCATTGGCCACGGAGCAAGATAAACGAAATTGTTAAAGATATACTGATGTTAATGGTCGCTGGACGAGTTGTTAATAAAGTATAAATCATAATTTAAAGATTAATATCACTTCAATCAAAGCAATATTGAATCTTTAAAAAATGATTCCCCAAAGCTGAAATAATAGCTTCATAAATGTTTTACACTGACGTGTCAATAGCTACTGCCCACTAGAAGCTCCACATATATTTGTATATATATTGCATATATATTATATATAAATGATATAGAAAAATGTCAATCGATTTACACTTTATATCATCGCCGACATATATAGTCATATTGCCATAGCAAGCAGTAATGATTACAATTGTATAAACACATTTGACTAGCTAGTTGTTAAAACCAAATTCTGACAAAAAAAGGAAACTAATGAGACTGACTAGTACTAATGCTATGTTCCCCTTGCTAGTGCTCTTTTTTACCTGCTTGGACAGGTATGCCTTTTTCCCCACAAAAGCAAGCTCACCATGTTTTAATTTTAAAGTCATGCATACAAAAGTGCAATTACCATTTCAAGCATTGTGTATAGTTTATACACAGCAAAACAGCATATATTTGACTAAAAATCCAGAATCATCAGCAAGCTAACTATAAAGATAACACTGTGAATGATGAGATAATTGTAAATATCTTAAATATCTACAATTTTGGCTTTAATAAGATTTTCCCAGGAAACCTGGCATCATCCACGATTGCTATTCTTTCCATCAGCAAAGCACTTGAATCAGGACTTCTGAAATTGGAAGTAAGATATTTTGATAGCACACGGAGCAGTATTATTCCTTATTTCCTAACAAGAATCCAGAAAATGTCATTACCAAATTCTAGATGTCATATAGCTGCAGCTCACATGCATGAAAGTGGCATGTTTGAGGTTTGAACTAGTTTATATAGAAAATCAGCAGTCTAATAAATAGGTTGATTGGCAAAAAATATTTAGCTATTTTGAAAATACAAAAGTACTTAGATTAAGTGTTTTTTAAATACAAAATACATACACAATTTTGCAAAGGTATTTAAATAAAAAATTAAAATTGTATTTTGCATTTCAAATATGTTTTTTAAATAAATAAATAATAAGTATTTCAAATGCATGTATTTGAAATACTGCCCATCCCTGTCTGTACACCATACTTATACAAATGGACTAAATATATGCATATATTTGTAAAATCATCTTAAAATAGCATAATTTACTCATTGTTAGGGGCCTTTTATCAGACAGAACTCGACAAACTCACCATTGAGCTATGACAGTCATTAATTTCAATGGCTTGGGCCACGCACGCTGTGGTCAATGTTCCAATTAGTGCAACTTTTGCCACTCTGTGATTATTACCTGAGCGCCCAATAGAAAACTCCAAATAGAGCTCCCACTAAAAGTTTTGTAAACTCCACCTACTTTGCTCTGATAAGCATAGCGCAAATCGCTTTGTATCTGAAGGGATACGTAGAACCCAGCGGCAAGCGCAGCACATTATGCGTACTGTCTGAAAGGGCCATTACTGTTGGTCTGATGTTTGCTGCCTTGCTTGCTTCTGTAGTGCTTTGTCCCTTAATTGTGCTTGCAGCTAGGATTTAGGGGCTAAGCACGAAGGTCCGATGGCAACTGGTGTATCCGTTGGTATTCTTATTATTACCTGTATATTGTTATTGGGGGTTCAATTAACCGAATGTGCAAGGTGCACCTATTGTATCCATTAGCATTCTTCTTCTTATTACACATTGGAGTCTATGGCAGCCCATAGAACCACTGGTGATGAAGTTATGAAAGTTGACACATTGATAGAGGATAGTCTGAACTGTCACCATAGCAAATTTAGAGTCTCTAACTCCCTCTAGCACCAACAGCTGTCCAAATTTGTACTTATGTTTATGCTAATAACTTTTGAACCATGAAGCTCAGATGGAAATTTAGTTTACTCTGAGTTTTTTGTCTCATGTCGAGTCAAAAGGACAAGTTTACAATTCTACAAGTGAACATTTTTGACAATTTTAAATAGTTTGAAAAGCCTATTTCTTATTGGTTTGGCCAAAAATCACAAAACTGGTCTCTTTTGATTCAGTGCAGCATGGCAAGTCAGACAACACCCAGTTTTGGGCCACTACCCAATACCCAATTTTGGTGTGCCAGCCATTTCAATTTTGTGGTAAAAGGCTATATTTTTCGATTGCTTTGTTCTGATCAGTGGATGTTTTGAGTTTGAGCTCTGTCAAGTCAATTATGTATTTTCTATTTTCTATCTTAAAATAAATTTTATACAGCATCATTTTCGTTTTGATAACGTGTGGATATATCCCCCATCACATTCTGCAACAAAAGCAATCAGAGCGCCTTGTTACAATGAGTTTTATTTTATTTCCGAGTCCGCTATTAGCTTATAGCCCGTTAGCATCGCCAGCGCGGCTGCTGCTAACGTTGCTCGTTAGCATCACAGCTGCCGGCCCGTTAACACAGCTAGTACCCTATTTACACACATTTACGATTGTTTCACTGTTATTTGCTTTAATGGCGGATTTGTGTCTATCTTTGAGTGCAGGTGAGGACACGTTCAAGCTGCATTCGGTGCAGTTGGAGCTGGAGGCCGTGGAGAGGCAGGTCCACGAGCTGCTTGGGAAACAGGCTGATTCCCACAAGTCCAGGGTAAGTATGCAGCACGCTGCTAACACTCCCACCACCTCTACTCCGTGTGTTTCTCTGCACAGGCACCCGGGACGCGATGTTCCCAGATGTCCTTCACTCCGGCGCCGGGAAACCACGGACCCTGTGTGCAGTAGCAGAAGAAGCGATCCAGGCCGCGGACGATGACCTCCCCCCCTCCGCCACTTCCAGTCTTCGAGATCTCCTCCTGCAACCGTTTCACTCCTCTACGCGAGACGGGACGCTGTGATCGTCAAAGACTCCATCATCCGGCATGTCCGTGCTATGTTAGCTGAATGTAAATTGCACAATCACTATTTCATCAGGACTGAACAAGAACAATAAGCAGTGAGGCATTTAAATAAGGTTGACTATTAGGAATGATTCAAAACAGGTGTGCTACAAGTCTCTAAACAAGAAGGTGATCAGGGGCTGAAATTGTGCCATCTAGAGGTGAACCCAGGGAATCTCAAGCAGAACATTACAACTTCAGCTTCATTCATTGCATCTAAAAAAAATTGCAGTGCTTTGCAACTATATGACAGGATAAGCTAAATAAACTTATCACTACATCTAAACCAACAACATGTTTATTAGATCCTATACCCACTAAATTATTGATATAGTTGTTACCTGTAGCAGAAGAACCGCTTCTTAACATGATTAACTCATTGTTATCTTTAGGTCACGTCCCAAAATTAAGCCTATTATTAAGAAACCAGATCCTTCTGAACTGGCAAATGACAGACCCATTTAAAATCTTCCGTTTATGTCTACAATTTTAGAAAAAGTTGTGTCTGCTAAATTGTGCTCCTTCTTGCAAAAAAAAAAGTATATATATGAAGAATTTCAGTCAGGTTTAGGCCCCACCATAGCACAGAAAACCAACAACATGTTTATTAGATCCTATACCCACTAAATTATTGATATAGTTGTTACCTGTAGCAGAAGAACCGCTTCTTAACATGATTAACTCATTGTTATCTTTAGGTCACGTCCAAAAACCTTTCAAGCTGGTGGTTATTAAGCCTATTATTAAGAAACCAAAACTAGATACTTGTGAACTGGCAAATGACAGACCCATTTAAAATCTTCCGTTTATGTCTAACATTTTAGAAAAAGTTGTGTCTGCTAAATTGTGCTCCTTCTTGCAAAAAAAGTATATATATGAAGAATTTCAGTCAGGTTTTAGGCCCCACCATAGCACAGAAACTGCACTTGTAAAAACGACAAATGACTTGCTTCTTGCGTCAGACCAAGGCTGCATCTCATTCCTAGTTTTACTTGATCTTAGTGCTGCGTTCGACACTATAGATCATGACATACTCATATATTGATTACTAAACTATACAGGTATTCAAGAGCAGGCTTTAAGATGGTTTAGATCATACCTGTCCGATTGCTACCACTTTGTTTATTTAAACAGGGAGTCATCTCATTTATCACCAGTAAAGTATAGAGTACCACAAGGATCTGTCCTAGTTCCTCTGCTATTTTCAATATACATGTTGCCCCTTGTTAACTATTTGAAAATATGGGATTAATTTCCATTGTTATACTGATGATACTCAACTATATATCTCAACAAGACCAGATGAAACTTCTAAATTATCCAAGCTAACGGAATGTGTTAAAAATGTAAAAGATTGAATGACCGATAATTTTCTCCTTTTAAACTCAGATAAGACAGAGGTATAACTTATTGGACCAAAAAACAGTACACAGAATCTCTTGGATCACAATTTGCAAATAGACGGATGTACTGTTACTTCGTCTACAGTCAAAAGTCTAGGTGTTATATTAATTAAATTAAATTCAAGATTATTTGTATAGCGCTTTTTACGATACAATCATTCCAAAGCAACTTAAATTATGTTTCTAAAATAGACTTATATTGTAGAAACTCAATATAATTAACTTATGGCAAAATTTGGTTAATTCAGTATAATCGCTGCTGGTTGGCTTCTTCTGAAGTCCTCCTGAGGTCTTAGACAGCAACTTATCTTTTGAAAATCATATTTCCCATGTTACAAAAACAGCATTCTTCCATCTTAGAAACATTGCCAAGCTACGGAACATGTTAAGTGTTTCTGATGCAGAAAAGTTAGTTCATGCATTCATGACCTCTAGACGGGACTATTGTAATGCACTGCTAGGTGGTTGTCCGGCATCTTCAATAAACAAGCTACAGATAGTACAAAATGCTGCGGCTAGAGTCCTTACCAGGTCAAGAAAATATGGTCATATTACTCAAATTTTACAGTCTCTGCACTGGCTACCCATTAAGTTCCGTATAAGTAACAAAATAGAATTACTTGCCTATAAGGCCCTAAATGATTTAGCTCCTGCGTACCTAACTAGTCTTCTATCACGCTACAATCCAAACTGCTCTCTAAGGTCGCAAAACTCTGGACTCTTGGTAGTACCTAGCATAGAATAATCCACTAAAGGAGGTAGAACTTTTTCATATTTGGCTCCCAAACTCTGGAATAGCCTTCCTGATAATGTTCGGGGTTCAGACACACTCTCTCTGTTTAAATCTAGATTAGAGACACATATCTTTAGCCAAGCATTCATGTAATGCATCTCATAATATTGTACTGCAGTTATATCTGATCAAATGCACATTATTAGGCTTTAGCTTGGGTTGATCAAATCAAATTGCTTGGATAGAACAACAGCTATGCTAATTATGTCTCTATTTGTTTCTCTGTTTCTGCCACGGGATTAACAACCCATGGAGACTAGGAATTACACAAGCTTCAGTCTGGATCCAACCCTTAAATGACCCCTGATGACCAAACACCTGAGAAGAGATTATGCCAACCCCTCACACAATATACAGAATTAACCAAATGTTGTCATAAGTTAAATATATTAAGTTTCTGCAATATGTACATCTATTGTAGAAACTTCAGTTTCTGTAAAGCTGCTTTGCAACGATTGTATCGCTATACAAATAATTGTAATCTAATCTATATATTATGAACGCATTGGCGTATCATTGCGAAACTCTGTATGTTTCTTCAGCACCATGCCCTGATGTACTCAAAACGTTTTTGGGCAGATTTGACCCAGATTATCTTCAGACCATACTGAAAAAAAGTTATGGATTCCGCGTTGATATACGGAATAATTATCGTTTAACGCATAAACAAATTTGCTGGAATGATTCAAAACTGTGTCTGAGGCTGTATCTCTGCAAAGCTTTGGCATATTGACACCTAACTTTGTAAGTGCCATTGTCACCTCACACTGACCACACCATTGGTAACAATGTCACATATATTGGTCAAAAGTGATAAACCATTCATTAACAATTAACAATGAAAGCATTATTTTAATATATTTTAATATATTTAAAAAATGTTTATAACTTTTGATTAATTTAGCCTATAGTAGTGAATCTAGTCTCAATTTATTATTTGGGTCATGCCATTTTGATGTATGTTGAAAACATACTTTATCAAACTCCTCCTAGACTGTTTGTCTGATTTTCACCACATTTGACTCAGATCATCTCCAGATTGTGCTGACAAAAAACAAGTTATGGATGTTGTGTTGATAGGCCAAACTGTTTTTGTATACTGCCCTAAAATGTCAAAGTGCAGTAACTACACAAACACTGAAACTGAGAAAACCAACTAGTCAAACATGTGATTGGATTAGGGGCAATGCATTTATGTAATTCCTTTTTATATTTTTTTTATAGATAAAAACCATGTGACCTTTGACCACCAAAATGCAAATAATGCACTCTGCCTTTGGGTGGCCTTAAACAACTAAAACACTTTTGAAAAAGCAAAGTGCAGTATCTACAAACTAAATGTGTTCATCTAACTTTCCTGTGTTTCTTACTATATGTTGATTTGTTTTAAAGGGGTCATCATATGCCCATTTTCCACAAGTTGATATAAAGGAATCCGTGAAGTTTCTTGGACATAAACAGCTGAAACACTGCTGGTTGTGAGGACTGATGGCTGTCAGATCTTTCATATATTAATGACCAGCAATGCTTACTGTTCTCCCAGGTGGAGGGAGGGAGTGGTCTTAATATGACTAAACTTTTATAATGTGAAGGCATTCTCTCTCCCGGTTCATTATTTCCATATTAGTTCACAGAAATTAAGACCTGGTCCTTTACTGGTGAATCAGGAGAAGTGGTTTCTCTAGCAGTATATCATACAATAGTGAGTAATGCTCTCCAAAATGTCAGTGTGTAATGAGAAGGGGTTGACCGATATCGATCGCACGTCTCCAGTGAAGCTGAACTCTCCTCCTATCCGCATTCAATTCACACAGACCGACCATCACGCAGAGAGCACGTGATCATACAGGTTACAAATGCACACTTTTTAAGATCTCAACTAGATTCGACTAAGTCTGCAAGGTTTGTGGTACTAATAATATAAAAGCAATCGTTATAATACTTTTTGTATACATTTTAATTCCTTTGTTTAACAGTTCGATTTGATTATTAGATAGACTTCCATCCTTATTAGACAGAACTGTTAACAACGACAGAAATCTAGAAGGAAAATGTGAGCAGCTCAGGTGCTGATGCTCTCAGCGCCATCAAAATAAAAGTACGTCACGCCGTCAAAATAAAAGTCCCGCCTCAAACACATCGGCTAAACAGAAAAAGCCAATGCCGATATTTGAAAGAAAATTATATATCGGTATATCGGTCAACCACTAGTTATAAGATTTTATGTGTATCTTTTCCTGGGCAACAGTCGAACTGTTCAATAGTTGTGTTTAGTCAAAACTAGCAAAGATAATATATATTATTTTAATTATAAACTACATATAGACAAACAATACTTCCAATAGATATATCCCCTGATAAAACGTGTATGTAAAAAGTGTGTTAAATAGCACTGGTCTCCAAAATATCTAACTCTTCATAAATGATCCCCTCCCACAATCACAAACACACACTCAAACACACCCACCCCCCACAAACACACACATACACACACATTCACACACATCCCCGGCTTAGACTTTTGTATTTGACCTGATCTCAAGTCACACTTCTTGTGGACACCAAAAGATACAGACTGAAAATTTTGTATGCTTGTACAGTTCTGGAAAGAATCCACTTCAACCGCATGCACAAACCAGGTAAGATTAATTATTTATATTGTGTAAAACTAATATACTTAATGTCAAAAGTATATTTATACTGTAATTTTTCACAGATAATGTTTCATCTTTTCTTCAGTCTCCTACACACAAGACTGGCTCAGCTCATCTTCAGAGATTATGAATGGTAACATAAGTTCAGAAGGTTATTCCCAGCTAACAGTGAACGTTCCCACAACTTGCATTAACATTGTTTCAAATGTATTTAAAGGTTAGGACAGAACATTCTTAAAATAAAGTTTATAGGATGTTCTAACAACATTATTATGGTTGATTTACATTCTTGTAACGTTAAAAGAAAACATTCTTATAACAACACTCTCTGAAAGTTTTTTTAATGTTATTTGTAATCGATTGAGTTTCTTGTAATGGTAAGAGAAAACATTCTTATAACAACACTCTCGGAACGTTATTTTAATGTCATTTATACACAATTGAGGTTCTTGTAATGTTAAGAGAAAACATTCTTATAACAACACTCTCGGAACGTTATTTTGATGTCATTTATACACAATTGAGGTTCTTGTAATGTTAAGAGAAAACGTTCTTATAACAACACTCTCGGAACGTTATTTTGATGTTATTTATACACTATTTAGGTTCTTGTCATGTTAAGAGAAAACGTTCTTAGAACAACATTCCCAGTACATCCTTTTCATGTAATTTGTACTTGATCTTTCTCATCATGTTAAAATAAAACTTTCTTACAGAATATTTAAGAAACAGCCTCATAATGTTGATATAAAATGTTTTTAGAAATATAATATTATAAAATGTTATTGTCAGGGTTCTGTCACTTCTGTCTAGAGATCCCTGACATGTCTCTGTTTTCTTGTGAGCATGCGACTTTGAGTGTACTCTCATCTGCATGCCTTGTTTCCTTGTTTCATGTTGGAGCATGGTGTTCGGATCCCGGCACTCATGTCTTGTTTATGCTCCGTTTTAGCTCCGTGTCGGGGTTTGGACACTCATGCTCCATGTATCAGCTGCGTGCTTTCATGTTATGTTTTGTCTTGTGCTTTGTAGGATGCAGCTTGTTTTCTTCATTGGCTGCATGCTTTCATGTTGTCATGTCTTGTGTGAACCAGCGGCTTATGATTATTCTCATTAGCTGCGTGTTCTATGGATGGTAAAATTCACCAATTCGCACCGTGTATCGGCATAAAAGTTAGCAATGCAATGCATCAATTTAAAAAGTGTGCATCAGATATAAGTTGGCATTTATAAAGTGACGCATCATTTGTAACATATTGGCATTGGGGTTCTGTAGTACAGAGATTTCCTTTCCGAATATGGTATTCGGATTTGGGCACATCCCTGTGCCATACTGAATTGCATAGCATCACTTTTTCTTTAATTGCATCATATAGCATTGTGTTTAATTGAATTGAAATCAGATCATACTGCATCATAATAGGGTTAAATTGGAACTCATTGCATCGGTAGCTGCTTCATATGTATCTTGAATGTATTGTATAATTGGTTATGCATATCGCATCGGGCTCAGCTATGGATATGCTCCTCCACATGTTTGTCTTGTTTTTCACATGGCCCATGATTTGTTTTGTGTCTCTCCTCACAGAAATCTTCCCCACTGTGTTCAAGCAGGCTCGGGTAACCCCACTGCTCAAAAAACCTACATTAAGCACTTATCTTATAGAACACTACAGACCTGTCTCTCTCCTTCCATTCATAGAGAAAACACTCGAATGAGATGTCTTCAACCAGGTCTCATTGTTTCTTTCACAAACCAACAAACTGGACGCTAAACAGTCAGGTTTCAGGAGTGACCAATCAACTGAGACTGCGCTACTCTCAGTCACTGAAGCCTTGCGAATTGCAAAAGACAATTCAAAATCATCAGTCCTCATTCTGCTGGATCTATTTGCCGCTTTTGTCACTGTCAATCATCAGATCCTCCTGTTCACGCTCTTATCACTAGACATCACTGGGATACCACTTCGCTGGTTTGAATCCTATCTCACTGGTCGGTCTTTCAGGGTGGCCTGGGGAGGGGAGGTATCCAAAGCACATGAATTGGTTACTGGGGTTCCCCAGGGATCGGTTCTTGGACCCCTTCTCTTCTCCACATACTCTACATCACTGGGTCACATCATACAGGCGATGGCTTCTCCTACCATTGCTACGCTGATGACACACAGCTCTATCTCTCTTTCCAACCAGATTATCCAATGGTAGCTGCATGGATCTCAGGCTGCCTGGCAGACATCTAGGCATGGATGAAAGAAAATCACCTACAGCTCAACCTGGCAAAGACTGAGCTTCTTGTCTTCCCTGCCACTACAGCATGACTTCACTATTCAGTTAGGTTCATCAACAATTACACCATCAACTTCGGTCAGAAATCTTGGTGTAATCTTTGATGACCAGCTGACCTTCAAAGAGAACATTGCAAAGACTGCTCGATCTTGAAAGTTTGCTCTACACAAAATCAGAAAGATCAGGCCCTTTCTGACAGAGCAAGCTGTACAAATTCTTGTCCAGGCTCTTGTCATTTCTAGGCTGGACTACTGCAATGCTATTCTGGCTGGACTCAAATCCATCAAACCTCTACAAGTGGTTCAGAATGCAGCAGCACGACTGGTCTTCAACGAGCCCAAAAGAGCTCATGTTACACCTCTCTTTATCTCCTTGCACTGGCTACCAGTTGCAGCTTGCATCAAGTTCAAGACACTGATGCTTGCATATAGAACAACCACAGGCTCAGCACCCTACTACTTCCACTCGCTATTACGAATCTACATCCCCTCCAGAAGTCTGAGATCTGCTAGTGAGCGATACCTCGTGATACCATCATAGAGAGGCTCAAAATCACTCTCCAGAATATTCTCTTTCACCATTCCTGGCTGGTGGAATGATCTTCCAACCCCTATCCGGAACGCTGGGTCCCTGTCAATTTTCAAGCAACAACTGAAAACTCCTCTCTTTCGACACTACTTGACTTCATCCTAAACTAAAAAAAAAAAAATACAACCTTTCTCTTTATCTTTCTATCCTTCCCTTGCTTGCTCGTACTTATTTGAACAAAGTCTGAGACTTGGTGTTACAAGCACTTCCTCTGCCTGTTTGCCTCTTCAAGATGAATCGCTTTATGTATTCCCCAATTGTAAGTCACTTTGTTTAAAAGCGTCTGCAAAATGACAGTAATGTCCGTTTCAAATGTAAATGTGCTTGTTTTTTATTCGTGCGAGTTTTGTGCGAGCACCTGTTTTATGTGTTCCATGTGCTCTATATTGTCTTGACCCCGCCCATCTTGTTACCTCATTATTGTTATCAGTTTCTTGTTTCCTGGGGGACCACCTGTTGTCCCTCATTACCCTCCTCATTTGCTCCCTATTTATTTCCTTGTGTTTGTAGTCAGAGTCAGTCATGTGTTCAGAGATGTGTGGTTTTGTGTCCTGCTGGGCACTGCACTTCAGACCTTCAAGGACTGTAGGTCTGCCAGTTGTAGTCGGTGTCTAACGTTCACTTGTAATTTGCAGTTGCTGGAGACAAGGTTAACCGAAACAAACACAGAAATGAGAAAGCATGTGAGGAGACATAAATGGAGAGCTCAATGTAAGATGAGGAAGATGTTGTTGATATGGATGCTCACAGGATCTACAGTGAGGAATGGAGTCTGCTGGGCCACTTCATTTCATGTATTATTTACTGCTTTTGTTTGAAATATTTAATTCAATTAGTAGATGTATCTTTTACATGCTGCAGTTATGCTCTTGCTGTGTCAGTTGAAATTGTTTTCTCTATACTTATAAATGTAGTATTAGAGAATATTTAATTATCCTATGTAAAAACAAACAATCTGCCAATTTGCACCATTCAATGATATCAAATCATTCACCTGTACGGTTTTTGGGAGGGATGTATTCTAAATGTAACCAATAAAGGGACATTTCTGCAAAGGTAATTTAAAGTGCACCTCTGATATTGTAACGGCTTTGTTATTGAAAACAATTAAATTGACGGAAGTAAATTTTTGGCGCTGTTGCCATGGTATACCTGTGTGGCTTTTATGTTGAGAAAAGCCCAACACAATTCAGCTGTTCTGTAACCGAAAACTCAGTCTAGATTAGGAGTGGGTTTGAAACGGGCCCCTGGTCAGTTTAAAATAAACCAATGTAGTTTAACATGAATCACCAAAAGGGGAGGTCACAGTGGAACAAAGGTGTGAACACCACCTCTAGTTCCATTCATCACCAAAAGGGATTACTTGCCATGACAACAAATGGCTGTTGCACGGAAGATTACATCAGTAACCTACATCCAAATTGATAAGTATCTGGCAGTATATGGACCCTTGGTATTTCTGTGTCGGCTCAGTAATACTTCCAGATCTGTCCGAAATTCTGTGGTGTGTGTACAAGAGTTTACTGGTCCGTATACAGCTCTTGTCATGCAGTGTTTCTAACTAGCACGTTATTAGGAAAGGTGATTTGCAAAGATTAATAAAATAACCTTATACACAATTCTTCTGTAGGTGAGGCTGGGTCAAGAATGATTTGCGTGAACATAAAGTATTTATTTATAGGTAGATCGAGGGGCGCATTCTCTTAAAAAACAAAGGTAATCCACCGAGTCTTCAGCGGCTCAGATGTCAGAAGTAAATGATGACTGCTATGTTCATTATTACATCCAACAACAGAACAGCTCAATCGCTTTTGAGCCATTCTTGTCTACTCCTGCCCCAGCGTCGAAACAATGGCAGACTGATGACAGCTCACTCAGGAGGGGGCTATGGTAAAACGCTAGAATCGATCAACAATCGTGGGAGGGGCCTGGGTCTGTGTGATGTCACATCAGCTGTGTCCCAAAGCTAAGTGTACGCACTTCGGAGTGCATGAACTTCGAAGGCCTCCGAATTGCACGAAGGACCTTTTGAAGTGCTTGAGACTTCAGATTTTTTTTCTAGATCCTGCATTACATTTATATTTTGACCTCACTATTAGGGGAACACACACAGTCTGTATAGATTGGACAATGCAAGTACTTCTATCATTTATGTGGGTAGAACAAAAGTCATAATAGCAGTTATTTTAGAAATGGCTTACTAGTCAGATGGAGCGTAGCATCCTGGAGATGTTGTCCGACAGAAGTTCCATTCAGACTCTGCTGGGGTCCAGGCCATCAGCACGAAAAAGCTTAGGATGCTCCCAGAAAAGATTCAATTTATTAACAAAGAGACATTTCTGTTCTTTACAACATGAAAACAAGCATTCGTTTAAAGCAAACAGTCTAATGAACCTTTTGTGTCCTCGTCGATATGTGGGAAGTGGTCCTGACATGATGATCGTCGTCATGGACGATGTGCTGTGTACCATCTCGATCAGTCTCCTGAAGTCCCTCTTCAATGTCTCCGTATGCCGCAGCTTGGTATCGTTAACCCCCGCTTGAATCACAACAGCTGCAATGCTCTTGTCGTCACTTACTCCGGACTTGTGAGCGTCAGCCCAGAATGTTTCCAGCGTTGCTCTCCGCTCCCTCAGCTGGGCCTGCTTCCCCAGCAGCTCGCGGATCTACTTCTCCACGGCCTCCAGCTCGATCTGCACCGAATGCAGCTTGATCGTGTCCTCACCTGCACTCAAAGGTAGACATAAATCCACCATTAAAGCAAGCAACAGTGAAACAATTATAAATATGTGCATAGGGTATTAGCTGGGTTAGCGGCAACCGCGTTGGCGATGCTAACAGTGGACTATAAGCTAATAGTGAATTCGGGAAATCAAAATAAAACTAGTGATAGCAAGGCGCTCTGATTGTTTTTTTTTTGCAGAATGCGATAGGGAATATATTCACAGGTTATGGAAACGAAAATTATGGTGTATAAAATTGATTTTAATAGACAATAAATAATTGACTTGATGGAGCTCAAACTCAAAACATGCATAAGTAACAAAGAGTAATACACATAACTTCAATGACAGAAATAGACACATTATTAACAATTCAAACAGTTTTTATTTAAACCTCAAATGGTTTTAGCATTGCAAAACATAAAATGCACCAGAAACATGCATTTTCTGTAAAGTTGCATTAAAATATGTATTGTGACAAGCACTGTACAAATAAACTAATTGTATTTGAATTCTAGATATGTATACGACTTATTTGTGTGTGTGTGTGTGTGTGTGTGTGTGTGTGTGTGTGTGTGTGTGTGTGTGTGTGTGTGTGTGTGTGTGTGTGTGTGTGTGTGTAGAGTGTTTGTAGGCCTATATATATACAAAATGAGGGCATGGTTCTTGACCAGATCAGGCCCACATTTGGTCCAAATCACCATAAAGGAATCCATATCTGGTCTGGAGCGTGTCCAGTTCTGGTCCAGAGCCGAAAAAATGGATCCCTGCCGGTATTGGCCCGTTGGGCCAAACGACACTGCCCGAGTCCATTGCACGGATCTGGTCCAGAACTTCCGATGGGTCTGAGCCAAATCTTGCCCAAATTATTTTTGCAATCTGGAATGCCTATCATTATTTTCTCGTTCACATGTTGTCCCAAGCCTGTATTCATTTATTTCTTGTGCTGAACACAAAATTAAATATTTTGAAGAATCTGGGTAACCAGCAACTGTTTGGTTGACCACCTTGTTCAAAATAGCATTTATGTTTAGCAGAAGAAGGAAACTCATTCAGGTTTAAATCAACTTTTAAGTGAGTAAATGATGGTATAAAAATAAAATATTAGCCTATTTTAATTTTGGGGTCAATTATTCCTTTAATGTTAATAAAACACCAAAACACAAAGAGAAAAATCACTCATGACTGAAAAACGTTAATAAAGTTGCTTTAATGGGAATCAATATTTTCATTATTATTCCTTCAATTATTATTCCTTCAAATAGGGCTGACGATAATGACGATATACAGTATATCGGATGGACAAAATAAAAAGTCACGTTTCATATTATTTTCTATTGTTTATTTTGTGGTGTCGCAAAATACATTGTTTACAGTAATACCTTTTCATCATTTGAGTGACTGCAATCTTTATACGCCGCCCACCACGGTGCGTGAAGGGGAGACAGAAGCAGGTGGAGATGAAAATGACCAGCCAGGACAAAACGAGGACCTCGTTCCTAAACGAGGGACTACATCTTAAAGGGGAAGCTGTCCAATATTCGTTCTGTCTGCCATTCATGTTAATCATAGCACACTGCTAGAAAATCTCTCACTGCTCTTGACTAAATCACTTTTGTAACTTTAATGAGAATAAATAACAATAATAATGATATATTTATAATATGTATAGAATCTATACATAATACACATGTTAATTATATATATCATAGATAGATAGATATAATTAACACAGTGAAGACTAATTAATTTACACAATGTATGTAGCATTTCTTATTTATTGTAGTTTTTTGTCCTATTGCTTGCAATCAGTTTCTTATCCTTATTTCATCACTGATTGTTTATTTATCTTCAGTGTGGTTGAGTTTTTTTTCTCTCTCTCTTTAGGCTTGTATTAATTTGATATTGACATTGGTGACAAGGATTATGGAAATTATATGGTATCAAAGATTTTAATATAATAAAAACCTTTTTAAAAGAAAAAAAATCACTCTATCATGATATATATTGTTATTGTGATATAAAATTTGTCATATCGTGATATAAGATTTTGGTCATATCGCCCACCCCTACCTTCAAATATTATTAAATTGTATTATTATTCCTCCAATCTATCAATCTCTAGTATTTTAATTTTGTATTTGTTCATTCAGTTTCTTAAATACTCCTACTAAATAGACATTTTGTAGCCTGTCTGAAAATAAAACAGTTTATTTTATTTGTATATTATGTGTATTTGTAATGTGTATCTTTGTTTTCAGTTTTTAATAACAAAGATAAAATAATGACAAATATTTTTATCTTCACCCTCTTTGGCCTAAATATCCGCATTATTTTTTTATATTTTGTTGCCTTGAAAGGCTTTTTCTTTATAATAGGGAAATTAGTTTGGATGCAATGCTCAAAAAGCTTGCAAAATAGAAAAAACAACATGACAAAGAATCATGATTAAAATCGTGAATTGTGATTTTTTTTTTTTGTTGCCGTACCCCTAGCCGAGGAATTATAGGAACACTATATTGTAAATTAAGTATTTTATATTGTATTTATATCTATTTTCAATATATTATAAATATTTTATCCGTGAAGCAAATGTTTTCATGCTTGTGAAAGCCGGGTGCACGAGCATCGCTTTCCACCGTCTCTATGCTGACTGGAGCGAAATCGCCTGCGCTTTGCCCCTCTCTAACATTAAAAATACGTTATCTCATTGAAAATGAGCTATAAAAAATATCAAAGTTAAGTTAGACACTCGTGACTGCTGCATCCCATATGGAAGGGCAATTGTATGGCAATTATTCCCATAATGTCAGCAACGTTTCAATGTACAGAAAAACTGTGGAAAATAGAGCAACAATATTTACTTTTATGTAAAATACCCCGTTTAAAAAAAAGGCCTGCTGACTGTTGGCCACCGGTTGTAGTGATTAAAAAAATAGCATAGAGTGTTGGTCATTGTAATTGTTATACAATACGAAAACTGTTATCTTATGGAAATATTGCCTACTTGAAAGCAAATATAAAAGATTTTTCTGAACTTACTTTTCAGTAAATCAGTGCTTTTTCTGAGATGAGGCGACTGTTGGCTCAGCTGCTGAATCTTTCATAGTTTTGGCGCTCGATTCAGTTTCTTCTTTTACGGCAGTTTGTAATCCTTCTCAATGATGCAATAACGCCACCATATGCTGAGTGCCCCGGTTGTGTCAAAACTCAATTAGATTGATTTCAGTTTTAAATTCAATCAATTTCAATCAACGTGATAGAAATGTGTACATTCAACACTCAATATGAACAATTGTAATCTACTTCATTAAAGCATGTTCACAACATAAAAGTTTTTTATGTACATGTTTAATTTTTTGTCATTTCAAAGAACTGCTATGTTACTTTTTTTTCTTCAGTGAACGCTGCAGTCATTTTGGCAATACAAATGTAAACATTATTGCAGTAATAAGAAACTGTCCTGAGACTTTATTTAGGCCTAATCTTTTTTTGTTTCATTACTAGGCAATTCCAGCGTCATGGACTGACATTCGCAGTCAAAACCTGAAATATAAATTATCACAGTAGGTATTCATTACCAATATATTGAACTATCTCTTTATATTGTTCTAACCCCTGAAAATAGAATCCAGACATTAGAAAAAGTATACGTTTATGAAAGTGTTTTATATTTTATATTTGGGAAATCTATGACATGACAAAAAATACATTTTTGTACATTTATAGACTTCCTGTGATTTTACAATGCACAAACCAGAAGCAACATTATCTGCAGAATGGAGAAGGGTTGACAATTCACAAAACATAAAATATAATTTTTTTTTATTTAGGAAAATCGCTATGAATGTGACATTTCTCTGTTATGGACTATGTCCGACCAGCCCATATGCGAATGCATACAAAATGCTTTAAAAACTTTAACGGAGATGTCTAGAGGGTATTTAGGGCTGCCCTTGTGTAATATTTTTATAGTTACTAGTAGGCTGCATCCAAAAACTGAAAAATGCTCCCTTCGGAGGGCACATTCCAAGGTAAGAAGGCATCAAGGCATGTCCGAATCCAAAGTTACCTTCACTTCCTGTCTCATGAGATACCTTTTGATCGATTTTTGAAGGCAGAATTTATGTTTCCTTTGCTGCCTTTGATATCCCAAAATCCTGTGCATCCCATTCCTGACGGTTAAGCTAAAAAATAAAGATGGCGTCTGAAAGTTAGGTTTGGATGTTAGTTTGTGTGTAAATGTGTATCTCTGATTAACTTTTTGCATGTTTGATGTTATTTCTAGCGATAAATGAGTATTATTATAATTAAATATTTGTTTAGTTATCACCAAACTCTTTCTATTTTAACCATTACGCTGCCTCAGAAGCCTGTCAGAAATCAGTTTTGTGAGGTGCCTGAATTCATGCAAAAACGCTGCCTGCAAAGTCATTGCCTCATAAGGCAGCGAGGCAGCAAGTCAGCTGCCTAAGTATTCAGATGCAGCCATAAATGACAGACTATGTAATTATTTAACTAATTGCATGTTTGTATTAAATCAATTCTACTAATCCATAATAAGCCTTAATATATTCCAAGATCAAGCACACGCATTAAGTTTGCCACAAAGCACAGGCAGAAGAATAGCCTAATAATTATGAAAAAGGAGACATTTTAATTATTTATTAATGAACTCATGTTTCTTGTCGGCTGCAAAATTTAATTCATTAACTCATCTCCACAGTAGACTGGATGCGCCTTTAGAGATAAATGTAACCTTCACAGATTACATAAGCAGGGAGTATTTGCTTTCGTTTTGATTTTTTTTAAACATATAAATTTCAAGCTTTCTGTAGATATATTTCTCATATATGTGAGGCACCCCAATTATCAGTTATTTAATTATGAGGAAAAAATAAATAAAGTGATAGCTTGTGTGCCTCCATGTCATGCATGCACATTAAACATTTTCTGCACAAACACTTGAATATGAATAGTAGGCTAATAGAGCACATGTATTTCAGATTACAGTATGGGATATATATGGGAGATTACAGAATGCCATAGACTGCGAAAAAGATTGCAGTTTCACATTTTGCATATGCATTACAAAGTGAATTATTTTTTTGCAATGATACAGAATAAAACCCAACAATATTTGTAATGAAGAAAAAATATGTAGACAAATAAGAATAAATGCTGTAACCCCACAGCACATCTGTCACGCATCGCACTCAGCATCATGCACACCTTGTAAATCTTACACTCTGAAATTTTGACGAATAAGATACACTCCTGCATTTAAATGTGGTGGCACATTTTTTGTGTATTTTTTTTTGTACTCAAGTTGTATAAAAGTGAGAAAAGAAGGCTCCCTTTAAAATCACTGAAGTTGTCAGTTAATGAAGCTCTTTTTTTCCATCTTGTGCACTTTGTTGATTATAATGAGACAACTTGAGTTTAAATGTGATGACGTTATATTAATCCGTCACTTATTTTCAGTTTCAACGATTTAGCTAAATAATAGCCAGGTTAAATTAATTCATTTGTTTTAGTTAGGCCTAAATAATTGGAGCGAAATTAGTCACATTTTGCTACAATAAAGGAAATTATTAATAAAACACGCAGCAATATTCTCTGTCAAAATAAAGGACAGCTAAAGAATAGCCTAACAAAGTATGTGTGTGACAAAAATGCATGCTGTTTTATTAAAGGAATTTTAAAATATAAACAAAATATTTACTTGTGACAAATATTAAGTAATGCAAAAATATTGACATTTTGCAAATAAATCCATGTTTATAGCCTAGCCTACTGAAATAGGCTACCACTTTTAATGCTACGATGCAAATGAAACCACAATTTATTTAGGATAATATATCACATGATTCATATTATATAAATAATACTGTACACATGTTAAACATTTTAAATCTAAAATATGGAGTAATACTGTATAGCTTAGAGTAAATATTAGCACAGGCTCACAGGCTTGACATTTATCCTACTTGAATTATTTCTAAGAAACGCACATAACTTCATCAGTACTAAATTTACATCTGTGGATATTAAATATTTTAATTAGCTATCAATTGCAACTCATTGGCTAGGCAAAGCTGAAGACTATTTGCAAAAATGTGTTTTGATGCGATCACTTGATAACATGTGGTTAAAGCGCCACTAAGCGAAGTCAAAAGCTGCAAATACACTTTGCAGACGAGGCGGTGGGGGTGCCTACAGTGGTAAAAAGCACGCTTTGGTTGGCCACCTACTGTAGTTGCAAAGGTACTTTCTATTGTTAGTAGATTGTCTAAAGTGGACTATCATAATAAAGTGCAACCGATTGAATAAATACCTGTTTATAATAAGCACTTACTCGTACACAGGACAAAGTTTGAGGGCGCATGTGTAATATCTGAGGGAACGCAGAGCCATGATCACTATATGGGAGAGCAAGCCCGCTGCAAGAGATTTGTGCTGGCGCCCTCTTGTTTTACAATAATGCACTCTTGACATTTGTGACCCACTTACCCCGAGTGCATGTGGCACATGACATTTTTAAATCACACAAGGTCCCCAGATAATACTAATCCTATATTAATATGGCTAAGGACACCTTAAAATAAAGTGTTACCAACAACAGCAACTGTTGCTATTCCTGTCCTTGTTATATTAAATTAATTATGGCCATGAAACATATTATTATTCGAAATCACCAATCTGGCCCTCCGTACTAATTTCCAAAACAAAATAATGCCTATATAAATCCCTGAAAGTGTCAACATGCATTGAGTAGGTAAATGATCATGAGTGATCACACACCTAAACCTAACCCTGACACAAAACTTTATGCATTTTCAGATTTTCAAAAATCTTCATTCTGTGTGATTTATAAGCTTATTTGAGATAAATAGAGAGAGAGAAAAAACAGCAACAACAACACTGAATCACACATATAAAGGCAAGGATTTTGCAGCTATCCCTGGTCTCCTCTTGCATTTGCACACCAGCACACCATATAGATATTAATATATGCTGTGGCCGCACAGCGCTTTTCAGTGGTGCTGCAACACATTGGCACTTCAGTTGGCAGCTTTATTAAAAGCACAAGGAGATTTGACTCTGTCCACGGGCCCAGAACAACCCTTTACCAGGCTGATAATGGGCTCCTATCAGGTTTAATGATCCTCAGCTTGGACGAACAGACAACAGGAGTGGGGAGGGGGCGATAAAAGGAGCATCGGGAATCGTACAGCAAGCATATTGTCATTATTATTTTTTTAAACACCCCCTTGTTCATGGCATAAATGCCGCCATGAGAGTGATCATAATTGGCTCTGAACACATGTGTAATTGCATTCAGCTGGCGTTCTTTTACAGTTGACATTGTTCTGTGGTGATGAGGTGACTGGCCATTTGAATAAGCAGATTTTTTGGTGGTGGCGGGCGTAATTGAAATGTCCTACATGTGTGAACAGAAGATTATATTAAGACCCCCTGATAATCACCTGACAGGGGAATAATTGAGTATGCAATCTGCCACAGCATCCTCGAGAGTCTGTGAAGATGTAGTCGAGTAACCGGGTGGAACTCTTGGCTGACACGCTTTCAACGCCAAGCAAAAGTGCCAACCATGTATTCCCGAGTATCAACCCCACCGTCTGTCTGACTGTCTGTATGTTTGTGTGGCTTTGAGAGGGGTCGCTTATTATCCACAAAGCTAACAGATGTTATTTATTTATTTATTTATTTGTTTGTTTGTTTGTTTCTTTATTTATTTAAAATAGTAAGTCTCTTATTTTAAAATTTATATTTACACACATTGTTGCAATTTCTGACTTTATTCTTATGGTATTGATTATTATTTTGAAAAACAAAAAAATGAAAGTGTACCAATAAGATAATATTGACTGTGTGAAGTCATAAAAGAGGAAAGCAAGATTTATCCTTTGTTGTTGTCTGTTTTATTTAGTAAACAAATTGATCTCATATACATGCAATTCAAACAAATACTATTTTTAAGTTATCAATTTCTGCCTAATTACAGTAACTTTATACCATGTGGCTATTAATTTGAAACAGCAGCTATTTAGTTTGTGTTAAATCATGAATATAGTCTTATATAATTAAATGAAAACTCTCAATTAAGAGCAAATGTGAAAATGTACCCATGGGACTTCAAACTGAAGCTATTGAACGTGTGATTCTCCAAACGTGCGTTACTAATGTTTTAGCTGCAATGTTGTGTTATATGAACATGCCAAACAATCTGTGTGTGTGTTTGGAATTTGTAAAGGTTTTATTTTATTTATTTATTTTTTTTTGTTCTTTAGTACACACCTTTAAGCTGCATACTTTGTCTATTTTCATTGTTCATTGTTCAAGTAAAATTAATAAATAAAATGCGAACAATGTAGCCCTGCGTATTATATGTATTTAGTGAACTACATCTATAATTTCAGAAATAATTAATAATGAATAATTAATAAATTTAATAATAACTAATACAAAAAGAATACATATAATTTGAACCAATTACCAAAAGCAATCAAATAATAGTCAGAAAAAAAAGAAAATAAAAATGCAACTTTTAATATTATATAAAATTATGCATTTTGTAACATTGTACGTAATGTCAAATGATAATTTGTTTCGGGATAGAAAAAAAAATGTTATACAAATTTCAATGTGATGATCAGTGTATGACAGACTTTATCAAAAAGGTCACATATTAAGTCACAATATTTGAGATGGTTTATCTAATATTTAACTTTAATTGTATTTATTTTACTTTCATTTTCTTTTTTCATATTTTTCTTGTTTTACATAAGCACAGGACATTAATTTAGAATTAATATTAGCACAGTTATTGTAGTTGTGTAACATAGATTATAATTTGACATCACAGCAGTCCATTGCTCTTCTCCCCATTTCTCAACATATTCTCCTAGTTCTGAAAAGTCTCTATATCAGGGCTCTTTTATTATTAGTAGTATTAGTAGTAGTAGTAATAATTTGAATAACGACAACAATACTAATACTAATACAAACTCAGCATGTCTACATGCCTTGAGTGGAGGCTGAGTGACCATGCCAACACACACACACACACACACACACACACACACACACACACACACACACACACACACACACACACACACACACACACACACACACACACACACACACACACACACACACACACACACACACACTCAACCAAGTGACCATGCCAACACATGATTCACCTTCAGGCCTCCTTCTAATACTGTCCACAAACAACAGCTAGCATTAAAAAAATATCCCCATAACCACGACAAGCTACATTGGCTACTGAAATGGTTGACATTTAATTTTCCATGTCTTATATATATTTTGTGGGTTCAGTACATCATAATTCTTTGCCTTTATGGCTTCTAATCAGACATTTTCACACGTTCTAATGTCATCTCCTAGGCATCTGGATGTTAAAAAATGCAACTGCAGTGTATTTGTCAAAGAAATGGGCTTTGTGAATCCATCATATTAAAACAAAAATCTGCTGTGGACATAACTGTGTTTATGTATTGGCTTGAAACGTGATATAGATCAGAGCACCCTAGTTTAGAGTAGTTTACATATATTGTTTTAGGATTTTGTTTTGAAATTACCTTAAATATGTGTGATACAATTACGTTAGGAGCTAAAAAAAAATTCTGTATATGAGGAAAATAACATTGATTTATGTCCATATCAGCATATCTGAGCTTTTTTTGTGCTCGTGTGTTAGTGTGCTTTAAATTCATATCTGATTTATGTAAAAGCCTGAATTTTATCCAGGCCTTTGTTTTACAGTGCACAGCGTAAATGAGTACACCCCCTTTGAAAAGTAACATTTTAAACAATATCTCAATGAACACAAAAACCATTTCCAAAATGTTGACAAGACTAAGTTTAATATAACATCTGTTTAACTTATAACATGAAAGTAAGGTTAACAATATAACTTAGATTACAAATATTTTAGTTTTACTCAAATTAGGGTGATGCAAAAATGAGTACACCCCACAACAAAAACTACTAAATCTAGTACTTTGTATGGCCTCCATGATTTTTAATGACAGCACCAAGTCTTCTAGGCATGGAATGAACAAGTTGGCGACATTTTGCCAGATCTATCTTTTTCCATTCTTCAAGAATTACCTCTTTTAGAGATTGGATGCTGGATGGAGAGTGATGCTCAACTTGTCTCTTCAGAATTCCCCATAGGTGTTCGATTGGGTTCAGATCAGGAGACATACTTGGCCACTGAATCACTTTCACCCTGTTCTTCTTCAGAAATCCAACAGTGGCCTTAGATGTGTGTTTAGGATCATTGTCATGTTGGAAAAGTGCACGACGACCAAGGGCACGGAGTGATGGTAGCATCTTCTCTTTCAGTATAGAGCAGTCCATTTGTGAATTCATGATGCCATCAATGAAATGCAGCTCCCCGACACCAGCAGCACTCATGCAGCCCCACATAAGGACACTGCCACCACCATGATTCACTGTAGGCACCATGCATTTTTCTTTGTATTCCTCACCTTTGCGACGCCATACAGTTTTGAAGCCATCAGTTCCAAAAACATTTATCTTGGTCTCATCACTCCAGAGTATAGAGTCTCAGTAGTCTTCATCTTTGTCAGCATGGGCCCTGGCAAACTCTAGGCAGGCTTTTTGTGCCTGGGCTTTAGGAGAGGCTTCTTTCGTGGACGGCACCCATGCATGCCATTCCTCTGCAGTGTACGCCGTATTGTGTCACGGGAAATAGTCACCCCAGTTTGGAACTTGCATATCGATTTTCTTCAACCCTTCTCATCAGAAGATGCTCCTGTCGAGGTGTTAAATTGCGTGGACGACCTGGACGTCTCTGTGAGATGGTTGCAGTTCGATCTTTTTTAAATGTTTGTACCACTTTTGCTACAGTATTCTGACTGATAAGTAAAGCTTTGCTGATCTTCTTGTAGCCTTCACCTTTCTTGTGTAAAGAAATTATTTTCTTTCTCAGGTCTTGTGACATTTCTCTTCCATGTGGTGCCATTGCTGACAGCATGAAATGGGAAGGGGTTTTCTTTAAGTAACACCCTTTTATCGTCAACTGTCACCTGTGTAATGAATTATTAGACTCACCTGTGGTTGAATTCTTGTTAAATTAGACATTTGTAGTCTAAAATGTAGCTTTGCTCCAGAGACTTTCAGAGGGGTGTACTCATTTTTGCATCACCCTAATTTGAGTAAAACTGAAAATGTTGTTCTCTAAGTTATATTATTAACCTTACTTTCATGTTATAAGTTAAACAGATGTTATATAAAACTTAGTCTTGTCAACATTTTGGAAAATGTTTTTGTGTTCTTTGAGATATTGTTTAAAATTTTACTTTTCAAAGGGGGTGTACTCATTTACGCTGAGCACTGTAGATGAACCTATGCAATGTTATGGCTGGTTGAAGAATGGTTTGTTTGTTTGTTTATTAATTTATTAATGTATTAATTTATCCATCCATCCATCCATCCATCCATCCATTCATTCATTCAGCATTTACTGACCTTCACACAATTTCAAACTTCTGTTCTTTCTTTCTTTCTTTCTTTCTTTCTTTCTTTCTTTCTTTCTTTCTTTCTTTCTTTCTTTCTTTCTTTCTTTCTTTCCCTGGACAACAAACATCATTTTCTGGACACTCTTTTACATATAATTTAAATAAAATGAGAAGGGGTCTGTCAAGCACCACACACACACACAAAACATCAAAGTACCATAGCATCATAATAGTATAACGTTCATATATTCATATTTGTAGTATCAAATTAATATGTAATGGACACTTTATTTCAAGTCTTCCAAAGCAATATGATAGCTTTTGTGTGAAAAAAAAACAAACAAATGTTATTCACTACTAAAAACACAGTATGTAGATATCCGACCCTACATACCGGTTTGAACACTGAGGGACCTATTTTAATTATCTAAGTGCATGGTCTAATGCGCACTGCAGGGCATGTCCGAATCCACTTTTGCTAGTTTAACGATGGGAAAAACGGTTGGCACGCTCAGCGCATGGTCTAAAAGGGTTTTCCCTATTCTCTTAACGAGTAATAGGTGTGTTTTGGGCATAATGTGCAATAAACCAATCAGAGTCTCATCTTACATTCCCTTCAATAGCCAGTTGCGCTCGCGCCATGGCGGATTTGCTATTTACACGGCGGAATTTGCAAGTGCAAGAACTAAATGGAGCTGCTCATATTTAATCAAATAGGTAGGCTAATTCTGATACATGCAATAACTATACATTATGACATGTAGGCATTTTAAATTTATGTAGCCTACACATTACAGTTTTTTACAATCTTTGTTTGCACTAATAACAGAACCTTCATATAATTTTTCAAATCTTAACAGTACAGACACTGGAATCCTTAAACAAAAATTGAAAATGATTGATGAAATAATCAACTCGCAAAAGGTTAAAAAAATTAGTTGAAAATGAAAAAAAGATATGAAAAACCTACTATGGGCCTACAGTACAATGTCAACTAGAGTGTCCCTCACTGCACTTTATGTTTTTATCAACCCTGTTTTGTGGATTTGGCCACAGGTTCTCATTCACATCATAATGGATATTTCATTAGCTAAAGATCTTGGAAAAATCTTCTGGTATGCAAATACAGGCCTGATATTGGTCTCCTGTGATGTCATGCATCATCTATGGCCTGGAGAAGAGTGATTGTTTGAGAGGAGCCTACTGAAAACCTTCCACCTCCATGTGGAGAAAAACTCTTCAGTCGGGTTACAGTAAGGAAAAGGGAGTATGGGGGTAAATATAAGGTGATAAACTGTGAATGGGCCTGGAACCATGATTGCTCTCAGTGCTGTCCCTAGGAATTGTGGGCCCATTGCACTGATTTTGCTGTGGCGTCCCTCAAAATCAAATTCAGTGGGGGTGCTCGGGCCCTCCAGAGAACATCGTTCTGGGTTCCTCTCAAATTATCCTCGTCTCTTGGCCTGCCTCATCCAAAAATATGAATGGTTTTCATTAGCTTCCAGCTCTATCACCCTCTAAAAATACATTTACTTTAGGAAAAACAAATACTTATAACAATAATATAGAATGTTTTAGATTTTTTTTTCTTTCCCAACAACAGGTATCTTGAAACTGATCATACCTGAACATACTCAGTCCTCAGTTTCTTCACTTTCGTAATGTTGTTCAACATTTTCCATAAAAGTATGCTTGAAGAGTAATGCAACCATTACATAGCATTTTGAGCAATTGTAGCAATTTATAGTTAGATCATTATAATGAAATGAATAGACACTCAATTCAGATGTAAAGGCAGAGCTGCCTTTTGTAATAGTAACACTTTGATGTTAAGTTGTGTTATTTTGAACCGGTGATTTTAGTTCAATGAACAAAAGATATTTGGCGCATGTGTATTGTATCCAAGCATTTGGAAAAAGTGTTTTGAAAAATGTTATTAGTGCAAAAATGATTATGAAAAAAACTGTAATATTATTTTACATTGTAATCCTTTAATTTTGTATATTTGGCATGTTTGTGTGCTGCTGTGCGTCCCTGTGTGTGCAATAAGCAAAGTGTAAGTGCATTGTGGACCCACCTATAGGCGCATATTACTAACACGCTCTTTAAATAAACAAAAATAAATAAATACTGCACCATTGACTTTAGACCAGGATTTAGTTGATCAATGGCGTGGTCTATTTCAGTTGCCTCAAAAAAGCAATGCGCCAATGATGCACCTGAACACACCTCATTTTCAGACCGACATGCCAATGCATTTACTATTTAAACAACGTCACACAGGATGTGAAAATGATAACTGTGTCAGGCTGAGACTAGCAAAAAACACCTGCGTCATGCCTGCATTGCCCCAGGTGTATGATAGGGCCCCAAGACACTGATTTTATACTTTTAGGGAGCAACTGGAAGACATTGTCTCCGCAGGTCAGAGATGTGGACTCTAGGGAGAGGATCTGGCGGCCACTAACCTCATACATCACACAGTGATTGACATGAGAAGCTGAACAGTGAAAGAGCAGGGTGTCAGGAGCAGTTTGCAGGACATATGGGAACAATAGTTTCACAAAACTGTTTATGTGTGAATAAATTAGTTGTTTATAGACACAAAGAGTATTATTATTTATTTATTTATTTTGTCAGGGTTCTGCCCTGACACAATGTTTGTCTTGTGTTTGTTCTTGTTTACGTTGTCTTGTGTTAGCACATGGCTTTGTCTGCCATGTGCTTCTCTATCCCCTCATTTAATCTTTGCCACACCCTCTTGTTAGCCCTTGTTAGTGTAATTGCTTTCACCTGTTCCTCGTGTGCTCTACTCCTTATTTATTGGGCTCCTTGCCCTATTGTCTTTGCCGGTTCGTTGTCATTCTCACCCCTTCTGTCACTGTCTTTGTCGCTGCCTGTGGATGTGGCTGAGTATGTGTTTCTGTCTCCCTGTCTGGTTGGTCTTGTGTCCTTGTCTTGTAATTTGTTGTTCTTGTCTTGCTCCTTGCTCTAGCATTTTGGCTGTTCTTGCCTTTTGCTTTTTTATATTTATTTAGTTTGTTCTAGTCTTGATCTTCTATTTTTATATTTGTTTGTTGTTCTTTGATTTAGTTGTGTTGGTTAAATTAGTAATTTCTTTATTTCCTTTTATTAGTTGTTTTTTTTTATCCCCCTGCCTGTATTGGACTTATGTTCCTGTGGAGCCTTGTCTTGTCTCTGTGTTATAGAGTTCCTGTCCTGACCCTGTTCCTGGTTCACTCTGCCTGGCCTTGCTGCTTACTCTGCTGCTATTCTGCTAGTTGATGTCCAGGCTATCCCAGTGGTGTTCCCTAGCTGTCTCTGTTTACTCTGTTCTTGTTGTTAAATCACATGCAAACATCACTACCCTCTTGTATCTTTGTTTTGTAATAAATCCTTGACACTCACTCACTCTGCAATTGGGTCCTCCTTCCAGATCCCTGACCTTACGAACCGGCCATTACAGGACCCAGCAGACGAGCTTCACTACAGATTTTTTTTTTCTAGTCAATTCAGCTCTAGTTTTCATTAATCCTGTCTTGTCAGTTCCAGATACCCCTGAGTCGACTGTGTTTGCTGCAGCCATCCCTGGGTCCGTCAAACTAGTTCCAGACCCTCCTGATTTGACCTAGTTTGCGGCAGTTATCCATGATCCAGTCAAGTCAGTTCCAGACACCCCTAAGTTGACTGAGACCGCTGTGGGCTACCCTTGCTAAAATCAAGTCTGCTGCACATATCTCGTGTTGAATGATCAATATTTTATCATCCCCTCAAAGGTGAAGTGAAGGAGAAGACATGCAACAGTTTATTGGTCTTCCTGAAGTATAAATCTGCAGGTCCAGGAAGACTTGAGTCAAAAGGACTATAGCCCTGTGAGTCTAGAGACGTCTAACTTGAGGCTCTGAGACCAAGGCCACCGAGCAACAGCTACGAAGCATTTTCCTGAGCCCCAGAGTCTATTTGGTTGTCTATAGAAATTATGTCAGAGACCGTTCCAGCTGGTCATGTCAAGCTTTCAGAAGGGATTCCTGTCAGTCAAGCCTAATGAGATTCTTCCTGTCTGTAATGTCACATCCACAGAAGATGTTCCTGTCAAGTCCCCAGAGATAACTCCTGTTTGTCATGTCACTTCCACAGAAGATGTTCCTGTCAGTCATGTCCAGATAACTCCTGTTTGTCAAGTTACGTCCATGAAAGATATTCCCTTCAGTATGTCAAGTGGCATTGCCTGTTGAGTCCACAGAAGTGGTTTCTGCCAGTCATGTTCATGGAGACCATTCCTATCTGTCAAGTCACACCTTCAGAAGTCGCCCCTACCTATCCCCTCTGGCCATGTAAAGTGTCCCTGCCTGTCCTGTCATGCCTACAGAGGTCGTTCCTGCCAGTTGGGTCATGGCCGTAGACTGTGTTCCTGCCTGTCAAGTTATGGCCATATAAAATGTTCCTGTCTGTCCTGTTATGCCCTCGTAGGTCATCCCTGCCAGTTGGGTCATGGCCATAGAGGTTGTTCCTGTCTTGTCAAGCCCTCAGATGTTGTTCCCACCTGTCATGTCTGGGCTATATAAAATGTTCCTGCCTGTCATGCCTACAGAGGTTTTTCCTGCCAGTTGGGTTATGGCCATAGACGGTGTTGTGGCCATATAAAATGTTCCTGTCTGTCCTGTTATGCCTCAAATGTTGTCCCTGACAGTTGGGTCATGGCCATGAAGATTGTTCCTGTTTGTCTTGTCAAGCCCACCGAGGTCAGCCCTGCTAGTCAAGTTGCCCACTGAGATCATACCAGACCAGCTTTCGGTTGTGTCTAATGAGTCCCTCAGAGGAGGTTCCTACTAGTTGTGTTCCACCAGAGGAGGCTGTTCCTGCCATTTTTGTCCTGCCCTAGAAGATTGATCCTGTTTGTCTTGCTAAGCCCACAGAGGTTGTTCCTGCTGGTGAAGTTTCACTCACTGAGATCATACCAGACCAGCTATCTGCTGCTTCTGACGAGTACCTCAGAGGATGTTCCTGCTAGTGAACTTGTGCCCACTGATGTCATACCAGACCAGCTATCTGTTGCTTCTGACAAGTACCTCGGAGGATGTTCCTGCTAGTGAACTTGTGCCCACTGATGTCATTCCAGACCAGCTATCTGCTGCTTCTGACGAGTCCCTCAGAGAGTGTTCCTGCTAGTCATGTTCCACCTGTGGAGGCTGTCCCTGAGCATACTGCTCCCCGTCATGATCTCTGAAGATGTTCCCGTACATCCTGCTCCAGCCCCATACTAACTGCTTGTGACTGACTTCAAAAAGCCCCGACCCACCCCTCCACCACTGCCTGCACTATCTACCATCCTGCAACTACAGTCTGTTTCGTGGAGTTGGACGCCAGGAGGCGTCTGTTGGGAGGGGGGGGTAGTGTCAGGGTTCTGCCCTGACACAATGTTTGTTCTTGTTTATGTTGTCTTGTGTTAGCACATGGCTTTGTCTGCCATGTGCTTCTCTATCCCCTCATTTAATCTTTGTCACGCCCTTGTTAGTGTACTTGCTTTCACCTGTTTCTCGTGTGCTCTACTCCTTATTTATTGGGCTCCTTGCCCTATTGTCTTTGCCGGTTCATTGTCATTCTCACCCCTTCTGTCACTGTCTTTGTCGCTGCCTGTGGATGTGGCTGAGTATGTGTTTCTGTCTCCCTGTCTGGTTGGTCTTGTGTCCTTGTCTTGTAATTTGTTGTTCTTGTCTTGCTCTAGCATTTTGGCTGTTCTTGCCTTTTTTATATTTATTTAGTTTGTTCTAGTCTTGATCTTCTATTTTTATATTTGTTTGTTGTTCTTTGATTTAGTTGTGTTGGTTAAATTAGTAATTTCTTTATTTCCTTTTATTAGTTGTTTTTTTTTTTGATCCCCCTGCCTGTATTGGACTTAAGTTCCTGTGGAGTCTTGTCTCTGTGTTAGAGTTCCTGGTTCACTCTGCCTGGCCTTGCTGCTTACTCTGCTGCTATTCTGCTAGTTGATGTCCAGGCTATCCCAGTGGTATTCCCTAGCTGTCTCTCTGTTTACTCTGTTCGTGTTGATAAATCACACGCAAACATCACTACCCTCTTGTATCTTTGTTTTGTAATAAATCCTTGACACTCACTCACTCTGCAATTGGGTCCTCCTTCCAGATCCCTGACATTTGTTCATTCGTGCATTCATTCATGTCCTTTCTAGCTTTCTTGCTAATTAATAACATTGCTGCACCAACTAACAATAACCCGTAGAAAGCAGGCTTAACCCTCATGGATGACTGAAGTATTGGTGCTGTACTTCTTTAGACTCTAGATGGATGTATGAGAGATGTTAGTCAGTTATGTGTTAATCAGACTCCCCCTCTCAGTCTGGACATTTTTTTTATTATTTACTTTGTTTCAGACCTGGTGAATGTTCTTTCTCTCTTTTTTTCTGTCTTTCAACTATCTTATGGAAGACCGTTTCTGTCACCTTGACAATAAAATATAATTCTGTAAGTCATTAAGTAAAGGATAGAGGGAGGCGTGGGTCAGAGAGAGACAAGACCTGAGGGAGGTGTTCCAGACGAAACGTCCTGAACAACACTCTCGTCCGGACCAGAGTAAGAACATCTACTCCTTTCCTTTGGGGGCATCTGTCCTCATCTCCCCCTCTAATTCCCTTGCAACCACCGTTAACTCCACCTGACCAAGGTTAGGTGGAAACTTCCTGCGCTTAACATTGAAGTCTCTATACTGGACTTATGATGTTTTAGATTAAGTTCAATGTTTCCTAGAAACTACCTTACTGACAGTCCGGACCTGACTCTTTGGACTTTGCTCCGGGTCTAATCTCATGCGCAGGAACCAATGGATGAGTACGATCCATTTCTAAACGCCATCGCAGTGATTGCCTCGCTTGTCAATACTAGATCCAGGCTAGGATGAGAGCCCTGTTCCAACAACCTCTACCCCTGGATCATATGGCCAAGTCGTAGGTCTCTGTGAGAGCCTCCTTGGTCAACAGGGCACAGTGGTAGAGCTAGCATCGCTCCCCTCACCTTAGAGGGTCACCTATGAGCATGCCTCTCCCTTCTGAGCGTCTGAGTTCCCCCTCATTCTGAGGAATGAGTTCTGAGCTGTCATTCAACAGCCTCAGGTTGTTGGGCCTCTTCATGCCTCCCTGTTGGGTTGCTCTCCTTGTTGGTAGAGCTAACATTGCTCCACTCACCTTAGAGGGTCACCTATGAGCATGCCGCTCCCTTCTGAGCGTTTTTGGTAGAGCTAGCATTGCTCCCCTCACCATAGAGGGTCACCTATGAGCATGCCGCTCCCTTCTGTGCGTCTCCCCTCACCATAGAGTTCCCTCTCATTCTGAGGAATGAGTAGTTCTCCGCTCTCCAGAGCTGTCATTCAGCAGCCTCAGGTTGTTAGGCCTCTTCATGCCTCCCTGTGAGGTTGCTCTCCTTGTTGGTAGAGCTAGCATTGCTCCCCTCACCTTAGAGGGTCACCTATGAGCACGCCGCTCCCTTCTGAGCGTTGTTGGTCGAGCTAGCATTGCTCCCCTCACCATAGAGGGTGACCTATGAGCATGCCGCTCCCTTCTGGGCATCTGAGTTCCCTCTCATTCTGAGGAATGAGTAGTTCTCCGCTCTCCAGAGCTGTCATAGAACGTTGTCAAATCCTTGTTATGGTAAGTGCACACGCTAAGGCTCTGTGCACTTTCTAAAATCCACCCGTTGGTAAGATCGCACATCAAGTGTGCTGCGTTATTTCTAAAAACCTGTACGATAGGGTTACGCGCTGTAGCTTCGTGCCCTTTCTTTGAGTTGATCAGGTCACGGTTTGTGCCTTGGGCCCCACTCTACCTTTTTGTCCCAAAATTTTGGGTTTGAACAGTGTGTCGCTACCAAAGGGTCTGTTGAGACAGTTCCCTCAGCAAGCTCGTGCAGAGCAAGAATGAGAAACTTTGTGGTAACAATGACTTATTTTATCATAATAATTATTTAGTTTCTCATAACAATGACTTAATTTCTCATAATAATGAATTGGTTTATCGTAATAATGACTTATTTTCTCGTAACAATGACTTAGTGTCTTGTAATAATGAGAATTTTTCTAATGTTGTATTTTCTCGTAACAATGAATTAGTGTCTTGTAATAATGAGAAATTTATTTTAATAATGACTTCATTTCTCGTAATAATGAGAAACTTTCTCATAATAATGACTGAATTTCTTGTAATAATGATAAACTCGTAATAATTAATTATTTTATCTTAATAATGTCTTAGTTTCTCTTAATAATGACTTAGTTTCTCATTATAATGACTTATTTTCTCGTAATAATGATTAAACATCTCATGAGAAACTTTGTAATTTTGATGCATACTGACTATGTACCAGTGTTGCTGATGCGGGCCTCCGTGTGATCCATGGATTTTAAACAAATAGTGCAGTATTTCAGACAGGGACTAACAAATCATGAAATTATAAGTCTACTGAAAGAGGTATATGGAGTCAAAATTAGCAATCTTATCCTTGAGCGAATATTGAGCAAACACCAGCTTGGGAGGATGAAGAACAAGACTGATGAAGCTGATGTTGTAACTTTCATTCAGCAAAAGCTACAAACATCAGGGCAATCACATGGTTACAGGTGAATGCTCAATGGAATTATCACAGACTAAGAGACGTGATAACGAGACGAGGGTGATTCTACATCATCAGTTGATCTGAGGTCTAGGAATCGATTTCGCCGGCGAATACATTTCAGCCGTGGACCTAATTATGTGTAGCATATCGATGGATACGATAAATTAAAGCCATACAGAATAGGTATAAGTGGTTGTATAGATGGGTTTTCTAGAAAACTAATGTGGCTTATGGAAGTCCGTTTCCGCCACCTTGAGAAGAAAATATAATTCTGTAAGTCATAATAATGATTTACTTTCTCATAATTATGACTTAGTTTCTCATTATATTGAGAACTTCTCGTAATAATGGGAAACTTTCTCATAATTATGACCTAGTAAGAGAGATAGTAGGGAAACCAAAAAATTTGATTGAGGGTCATACACAATTCCATCCCTCCCACCCATAACTGGACACCTGTTTCCTCTGGGCCATATCGCTCACAATCGACCAGATATTGTAGTACTCGGCGTCGGGAATCCAGAATTTATCTGACCTGATAAGCCTCCTCGCCGTCCACAGTGATGGGAGGGTTACTCTCGTCCGCGACCTCCTCCTGGTCCTTCTCTCCTCTCGGACCACCGGCGGGCTTAAACAGGGAGACATGAAAGGTGAGTGAGATGCAAAAATTGGCAGGTAAAGCTAAACGATATGAAACTGGAGTGATTTGTCTGAATATTTCGAATGGACCCACGTAACTGGGTCTTAATTTCTTGCTTGGCAGTCGGAGTTGTAAGTCTCTGGTGGAGAGCCAGACCCATTGTCCAGGTGTATATTCAGGGCCCTCCCTTCTCCGATGATTGGCTTGTTCCCTAGTTCGTCGTACTGCTCGTTCCAGATGTACGTGAGCAGCATTCCAAGTATTCTCGCTCCTTCTCAGCCAGTCGCTGACAGCAGGGAGTTCAGATGGTTCTCCTGACCAAGGAAACAGGGGTGGTTGAAAGCCGAGAACACACTGGAATGGGGTGAGACCGGTTGAAGGTTTGCGGAGCAAGTTCTGGGCATACTCAGCCCATATCTGGAACCAACTCCAATTGTGTTGGTTCTGATGGCTGTGGGATCTTAGAAATCGGGTTATCTCCTGGTTGAGTCTCTCTTACAATACACCGCTTCTAATGGTTCATAACCTGGAAGGATGGAAATCTCACTGAAATTACAGAGTAAATGGATGTAGTAGATTTTGCTTGATTCATAGTTTAATTGGTTGTATTAAGTTAAAACAGTGTTTAATTGATAAAGTGCTTTCAAAGTAATCATACATTTGATCCCTGGTCTCAATCACTCTCATTCATGAACCACAAGGAGAACCGTGTCTGTGTAATTACGTAAATCGATGTTCATGTAATCATTTATGAAGGACTTACAGATTGGTTGTCAGTGGTCTAGATATTGCTGTGTTTGTCACAGTTGTGGTTAACATTCTTCATGCAAAATAAAATCCGTGCATTGCAATTATTTCTGACAGGTAGACTACTGGTGAGAAGGAATTGAGAAAAAAAATTATTTCAAAAAATATTTTGTTTTCAAAAATGGTTTCACACTCAGGTATTTCCTTGGCGTTTAGCAAATAGCACTTTTCAGATGTAAGAAATGAACATAGTCTAAATGAATCATTCAAGGAAAATCATTTTAACCTGCTTATAAGTGTTGTATTATGCCATTAAAATGGGTAATTACAAAAAAATAATAATAATTAAATAAAAAAAGGATTTTATACAAAATTATTTTTGTTTCTATAACGTGTGAATATATCCCCGATCGCATTCTGCAATGAAAATAATCAGAGCGCCTTGTTATCGCAAGTTTTATTTTGATTTCCTGAGTCCGTTATTAGCTTATAGCCTGTTAGCAAAGCCAGTGCGGGTGCCGCTAACACAGCTAATACCCTTTTCACACACACACACATTTACCATTGTTACTTGCATAAATGGCGGATTTGTGTCTACCTTTGAGTGCAGGTGAGGACACGTTCAAGCTGCAGTCGGTGCAGCTGGAGCTGGAGGCCGTGGAGAGACGGATCCAAGAGCTGCTTGGGAAGCAGGCCCAGCTGAGGAAACGGAAAGCAATGCTGGAAACATCCCGGGCTGACGCTCACAAGTCCGGGGTAAGTATGCAGCACGCTGCTAACACTCCCACTACCTCTACTCCGTGTGTTTCTCTGCACAGGCCCCTTGCACCTGGGACGCGATCTTCCCAGATGTCCTTTACTCCGGCGCCGGGAAACCCATGACCCTGGGTGCAGCAGCGGAAGACGCAATCCAGGCCCCGGTCGACGACCTCTCCCCCTCCGGTCTTCGATATCTCATCCCGTAACCGCTTGGCTCTTCTCTGCGAGACGGAACGTGATGCTGTGATCATCGGAGACTCAATCGTCCGGCACGTCCGTGCTACGTTAGCTGAAGGTAAAGTGCACACTCACTGTTTCCCTGGTGCTCGTGTTCTTGTTGTTTCTGCACAGATACCCGCGATCCTGAAGGATGATGAGAGCGTCGCAGCCGTTGCAGCTGTTGTGATTCACGCGGGGGTTAACGCCACCAAGCTGCGGCAGACGGAGACACTGAAGAGGGACCTCAGGTGCCTGATCGAGACAGTTCGCAGCACATCGCCCGAAACGACAATCATCGTGTCAGGACTTCTTCCCAGGTATCGACGAGGACACGGAAGGTTCAGTAGACTGTTTGCTTTAAACAAATGGTTGTTGTCATGGTGTAAAGATCAGAAACTACTCTTTGTTAATAATTGGAATCTTTTATGTGAGAATTCTAGGCTTGTCCGTGCTGATGGCCTGCACCCCAGCAGAGTCGGAGCGGACCTCCTGTCGGACAACATCTCCAGGTCGCTATGCTCCATCTGCCTAGTAAGCTAATTCTCAAAAAGCTGCTATGATGACTTTTGTTCTACCCCTTAAATGATAGAGGTACATGCAGTGTCCAATCTATACAGACTGTGTCTGTTCCCCGAATAGTGATGTCAAAACATTAATTTAATGCAGGATCTAGAACAAATCTGATTGTGATTTAAACCAGAAAAATGCTAAATAAATGAACAAAAACAATTTTTAAAGCTTGGGCTCCTAAATATCCGGTCACTCACACCCAAAGCAGTTATTGTAAATTAAATTATCACAGATAATAGTTTTGATGTACTCTGTCTGACTGAAACCTGGCTTAAAACAAATGATTATTTTGGTCTAAATTAATCTACTCCACCAATCTACTGTTATAAGCATGAGCCTCGTCAGAATGTTCGTGGCGGCGGTGTCGCAACGATATATAGTGATATTCCCAATGTTACTCAGAAAACAGTATACAGGTTTAACTCAATATACTTATGCTTAATGTTACACTGTCAGATATGCAAAATAAATCTGTCCTATCTCTTGCTCTAGCTATTGTGTATAGACTGCCAGGGCCATATACAGATTTTCTAAAAGAATTTGCAGATTTCCTCTCAGACCTATTGGTTAATGTTGATAAAGCAGTAATTGTTGGATATTTCAACATTCACGTTGATAATACAAATGATGCATTAGGACTTGCGTTTACTGACCTAATAAACTCTTTTGGTGTCAAGCAAAATGTCACCGGGCCCACACATCGTTTTAATCATACACTAGATTTAACTACATCGCATGGAATTGATCTTACTGATATAGATATCGTACCTCAAAGTCATGATGTTACTGACCATTTCCTTGTATCTTGCATGCTGCATATTAATGATTTTAACTATATGGCTCCACTTTATCGTCCAGGCAGAACTATTGTTCCAGCCACTAAAAACAGATTCACCAATAACCTGCTTGATTTATCTTAGCTGCTCTATGTACCCATAACTACAGATGAACTAGACAAAATTACTAGCAACATGGGAACTATCTTCTCTAATACGTTAGAAACTGTTGCCCCCATCAAATTAAAAAAGGTTAGAGAAAAACGTGCTGTGCCATGGTACAACATTTATACCCATTCTCTCAAGAAAGAAACTTGTAATCTTGAGTGCAAATGGAGAAAAACTAACTTGGAAGTCTTTAGAATTGCGTGGAAAAACAGTATGTCCAGCTATAAAAAGGCTCTAAAAGCTGCCAGGACCGAGCATATCCGCAAACTCAGAGATTATAACCAAAACAATCCAAGGTTTTTATTTAGCACAGTGGCTAGATTAACAAATAAACAGATGTCACCCGATCTAAATATTCCCTCATAAATATTACGGTTTAATAGTAATGAATTTCTTTACTGATAAAATAGATAACATCAGAAATAAAATAACAAATGTATTTTCCACACCCATTCATCGCACCCAAATAAAAACTGCACTGCTTTATAACTATAGGACAGGATGAGCAAAATAAACTTATCACAGAATCTAAACCAACAACATGTTTATTAGATCCTATACCCACTAAATTATTGAAAGAGTTGTTACCTGTAGCAGAAGAACCGCTTCTCAATATTATTATCTCCTCGTTATCTTTAGGTCATGTCCCAAAAGCATTCAAGCTGGCGGTTATTAAGCCCCTTATTAAGAAACCAAAACTAGATCCTTGTGAACTGACAAATAACAGGCCCATTTCAAATCTTCCATTTGTCAATTTTTTTTAGAAAAAGTAGTGTCTGCTCAATTGTGCTCCTTCTTGCTATAAAATTATATCTATGAATAATTTCAGTCAGGTTTTAGGCCCCGCCATAGCACAGAAACTGCACTTTTTAAAATAAAAAATGACTTGCTTCTTGCGTCAGACCAAGGCATCTCATTGCTAGTTTTACTTGATCTTAGTGCTACGTTCGACACTATAGATCATGACACACTAATAGATTGATTACAAAACTATACAGGTATTCAAGGGAAGGCTTTAAGATGGTTTAGATCCTACCTGTCTGATCGCTACCACTTTGTTTATTTAAACGGGGAGGCATCTCAATTATCACCAGTAAAGTATGGAGTACCACAAGAATCTGTCCAAGGTCCTCTGCTATTTTCATTATACATGTTGCCCCTTGGTAATATTATTAGAAAATACGGGATTACTTTCCATTGTTATGCTGATGACACTCAACTATATATCTCAACAAGACCAGATGAAACTTCTAAACTATCTAAGCTAACGGAGTGTGTTAAAAGTATATTATTATACCAATAATTTTCTCCTATTAAATTCAGATAAGACAGACATATTACTTATTAGACCTAAAAACTGTACACAAAATATCTTGGATCACAATTTGCAACTAGATGGATGTACTACTGTTACTTGCTCTACAGTCAAAAATCTGGGTGTTATATTAGACAGCAACCTATCTTTTGAAAATCATATTTCCCATGTTACAAAAACAGCATTCTTCCATCTTAGAAACATTGCCAAGCTACGGAACATGTTAAGTATTTCTGATGCAGAAAAGTTAGTTCATGCATTCATGACCTCTAGACGGGACTATTGTAATGCACTGCAAGATGGTTGTCCGGCATCTTCAATAAACAAGTTACAGATAGTACAAAATGCTGCGGCTAGAGTCCTTACCAGGTCAAGAAAATATGGTCATATTACTCCAATTTTACAGTCTCTGCACTGGCTACCCATTAAGTTCCGTATAAGTAACAAAATAGTATTACTTGCCTATAAGGCCCTAAATTATTTAGCTCCTGCGTACCTAACTAATCTTCTATCACGCTACAATCCAACCCGCTCCCTAAGGTCGCAAAACTCTGGACTCTTGGTAGTACCTAGGATAGCAAAGTCCACTAAAGGAGGTATAACTTTTTCATATTTGGCTCCCAAACTCTGGAATAGCCTTCCTGATAGCGTTCGGGGGTTCAGACACACTCTCTCTATTTAAATCTATATTAAAGACACATCTATTTAGCCAAGCATTCATATAATGCATTTCACAATCTTGTACTGCCAGTATATATGATCAAACGCACATTATTATGCTTTAGCTTGGGATGAACTGATAATTTCATCCAGGGTTGTTCCTGGATGGAACAACTGCTACGCTAATTGTCTTTATTTGCTTATCTGTTTCTGCCACGGGATTAACATCCCGTGGTAACTAGGAATTACACAAGCTTCAGTCTGGATCCAACCCTTAAATGATCTGAGATGACCGAACACCTAAGAAGAGATGATGACAACCCCTCAGAGGACCTCAGAGGAAGCCAACCATCAGCGATTATACTGGATTAACCAAATTTTGCCATAAGTTAATTATATTGAGTTTCTACAATATAAATCTATTTTAGAAACTTAATTTCCTGTGAAGTTGCTTTGCAACGATTGTATCGTAAAAAGAGCTATACAAATAATCTTGAATTTAATTGAATTAGTTACTCAGAGAAAAAAAAATCCTATTAAATTCTACACAACTAATTAAGTACTGGAGATGTCCCATTGATCAAATCACTAATCATTGTCAAGTGAAAAGTGGGATTTATATGAAAGTGAGATGGCCCATAAAAAGTGTGGATATATGTGTAACATTCAATTGTGGGAGAAGTCCGTGTCCGTCAGTATAATTCCTTGCAAATGCTTAACATATAAATAATGCTTATTTATATGTTAAATCATAATTGTGAATATAAACCTACAATATTTATGAGGTTTATTATCTTTTCATTTCTTCTCTGATTGGGTGCCAAAGTCTATAGAGGAGGATTTTATGAAATAATACAACATGCCAACAAATACCACCACTGAACAACACTCCAGAACAAACAATGGGCTGCCATATGTCGATGGTTCGAAATGAATAGAGCTCATTTACTGTGGCCTCAGTGGGCCTGGTTATGGCACACTCTGTGACACAGACATACGAGCTGCGGTCTTACTGTTTACCAGCACGACAGTCAAAACCAGTAATAACACACCTTTAAAGGTAGGAGGACATTAGATACATGATCAGGACATTGATTTCCCCCCCCCGTTTTCCAATGTGCTCTTAGGGAATTTAGTTATGTTTACCCTATGTGTGTTTATATTTGTGTCAGGGCATTTAATGGGCAGTCTGTGTGTGTTTGAAGTAGAGCCAATGAGGATAGCAAATGATTAAGGAGCCACTGTTGTGTTGACATGAGATACTAATGAGGTTGAAATGAGAAGGTCAGGCTGTTCTCTGAATGCACCGCCCCCCTCTTCAGGAAAGCCGGCTAATCCTGCTCTTAATCACCCCCCCCCTCCCCAACAACCCCCCCCCCCCCCACCCCCCCCCACCCAAGCACACGTGCATAACATGCCCCAACACAACTGAACAAAGCACTCGTCAATGTCCTGCATTCTACAAATTGCAGTAATTAGCAGCACAAGAAGTCCATTTTAACCTCACTCTTCATCTGTCTCTCTGCCTGTCTCTGCTTTTCTGTGCCAACATCCTGAAGACACGAATATATATATATATAAATAACAGTTTAGAGCTAATATTCAGCCTGTATGTTACAAGACAAGGATACAGATAATATGGTTCAAATGACCTGGAGAAGCAGACTAGCTTCAAGGTACTACAAATCATGACTAAAAAGTTAAATCTCAAACATCATGTTGACCCCCCTTAAGCTTGTTATAAATACAAGCCCCGTCAGAATGGTCATGTGGGAGATGTTGCAACAATTTACAGCAATATTCTTATTGAACAGTGAAATTTATGGTTGGAAACTAAATTATCCATGATCCTGAAAATTCACTTTTAATTAGAGTATCACTTGCAAAGATTTTGAATGACACCACAGAGCTCCATACTAACTATTTCTACTATGAGCATTGTATCCCCTGACTGAAAATGTTTAGGAGCACAAGCAAAAAAATTAGGGCACACCTTAAATCAGCCTGCAATGCAATAATTCACATATTTTCCCCATTTGAACTGTATTAACAATAGGATGTTGGTGTATTTGTTCTATCTCTATTCATGTTATCACTTTAATTAATATTTGATTCCAAAAGCTTAGACATTGTCTTTGTAATTTTAACAGCTGAAGTTATGTGATACACCTCACATATGATGTAAGAAATTTGATATTTCGAATATGTGGTTTATGAGGTCACAAATGTGTATAATCACATGGGTATTATTATGTAAACATTAGTTGTATATCATTATTCAAAAATAATATAGAAAAAATAATTTGGTCATGTTTATAGTTTGGTGACAGGATGCTGACACTTGTGTTTTATGTTTTGGGTCTTATCCCTGTGTGAAGACAGAGTTTTAGGGTTTGTTTTCATTCCTTATGCTCTTTGTCGTGTGTGTGTGTGTGTGTGTGTGTGTATTTCTGTCATGAGCACATGGCTTGAGTTTTAGTTTCCTTGCAATGTGCTCTTATGTCTGTCTTGTGTGTCATGTTTTCTGTTGGAGCACTTGGTTGATGTTGGTTTTTATTTGCTATGTGTTCTTTCTTATCTCTTGTGTTTTGTATGAGCACTTGTCTGCCGGGTGCTTTCACTACCCGCTGCCTTGGACTGAATGTGTTCTCATATTCAAACTTTTTTAAACAAACTAAATCTCAAACAGTGAGGGATTAAATAAAATGTATTGAAGTTTACATTTATTGGTGAGGGATTGAATTAATGCAAAAAAAACGAAACAAAAAAATGTATTAATTGTCCGATATCTTCTATTTACATATATAGATGGTCATTCTGAGCCCCTGGTGTTTTGTCAAAAGCCGTTGACAAAACATCCTTGGTCGGACAACATCTCCAGGACGCTATGCTCAATCTGACTAATAAACCAATTCTCAAATAACTGCTATGATGACTTTTGTTCTACCCACTTGAAAATTATAAAAGTATTTGCAGTGCCCAATCTATAAAGACTGTGTCTGTTCCCTGAATAGTCGAGGTCAAAATATACATTAATGCAGGATCTAGAAAAAAATCGGATCGTGATTAAACCAGAAAAATGCTAAATAAATGAACAAAAACAATTGTTAAAGCTTTGGCTCCTAAACATTAGGTCACTCACACCCAAAGCAGTTATTGTCAATTAAATGATCACAGATAATAGTTTTGATGTACTCTGTTTGACTGAAACCTGGCTAAAACCAAATTATTATATTGGTCTAAATGAATCTACTCCACTAAGCTACTGTTATGAGCATGAGCCTCATCAGACTGGTCGTGGCGGCAGTGATATAGTAACAATATATAGTGATACTCTCAATGTTACTCAGAAAACAGGATACAGGTTTAAATCATTAAAAATACCTATGCTTGATGTTGCACTGTTAGATATGCAAAATAAATCTGTCCTAACTCTTGCTCTGGCTACAGTGTATAGACCGCCAGGGCCATTTACAGATTTTCTAAAATAATTAGCAGATTTCCTCTCAAACCTATTGGTTAATGTTGATAAAGCGCTAGTTGTCGGAGATTTTAGCATTCACGTTGATAATACAAATGATACGTTAGGAGGACTTGCGTTTACTGACCTAATAAACTCTTTTGGAGTCAAGGAAAACATCACGCATCGTTTTAATCATATGCTAAATTTAATTATATAGCATGGAATTGATCTTACTGATATAGATAACGTACCTCAAAGTGATGATGTTACTGACCATTTCCTTGTATCGTGCATGCTGCATATTATTGATATTAACTATATGGCTCTACATTATCGTCCTGGCAGAACTATTGTTCCAGCCACTAAAGACAGATGTCACCCTATCTAAATATTCCCTCACAGTTTAATAGTAATGACTTTATGAATTTATTCACTGATAACAATAGATAACATCAGAAATACAATAACAAATGTAGATTCTACAGCGTCTAGTACTTCAGCTTCATTCATCGCACCCAAATAAAAACTGCAGTGCATCACAACTATAGGACAGGATGAGCTAAATTAACTTATCACTGAATTTAAACCAACAACGTGTATTAGATCCTGTACCCATTAAATTATTGAAAGAGTTATTACCTGTAGCAAAAAGCTTCTCAATGTTATTAACTCATATTTATCTTTAGGTCACGTCCAAAAAACATTCAAGCTGGTGGTTATTCAGCCTCTTATTAAGAAACCAAAACTAGATCCTTGTGAACTGGCAAATTACAGACCAAATTAAAATCTTCCATTTATATCTAAAATTTTTGAAAATGTTGTGTCTGCTCAATTGTGCTCCTTTTTTGTCAAAAAAAAAAAAAAAAAAAAAAATATATATATATGAAGATTTTCAGTCATGTTTTAGGCCCCACCATAGCACAAAAACTGCACTTGCTAAAATTACAAATTACTTGCTTCTTGCATCAGACCAAGTCTGCATTTCATTTCTAGTTTTACTTGATCTTAGTGCTGCGTTCAATGCTATAGATCATGACATACTCATATATTGATTACTAAACTATACAGGTATACAAGGGCAGGCTTTAAGATGGTTTAGATCCTACCTCTCCGATTGTTACCACTTTGTTTATTTAAACAGGGAGTCAACTCAATTATCACCAGTAAAGTATGGAATACCACAAGGATCTGTCCTAGGTCCTCTGCTATTTTCAATGTGCATGTTGCCCCTTGGTAATATTATTAGAAAATACTGGATTAGTTTCCATTGTTATTCTGATGCTACTCAACTATATACCTCAACAAGACCAGATGAATCCTCTAAATTATCTAAGCTAACGGAGTGTGTTAAAAATGTACCTAACTAGTCTTATATCACTCTACAATCCAACCCGCTCCTTAAGGTCTCAAAACTCTGGACTCTTGGTCGTACCAAGGATAACAAAGTCCACTAAAGGAGGTAAAACTTTTTCATATTTGGCTCCCAAACTCTGGAATAGCCTTCCTGATAACGTTCGTGTTCAGAATCACTCTCTCTATTTACATCTAGATTAAAGACATCTATTTAGCCAAGCATTCATATAATGCATCTCATAATCTTGTACTGCAGTTATACTGAACAAAATTATGAATGCACCACTTTTGTTTTTGCCCCCATTTTTCATGAGCTGAACTTAAATATCTAAGACTTTTGATGACAACCAAATGATGGAGCATTCCTTATAGAAGGAGGCAGAGAATTCCACAATCTGGGAGCAATACAAGATAATGACCTCCCACCCTTTGTTCCTAGTGGATACTGGGTCCCAAGTCACTCTATTCTCCGAAAGCCTGTCTAAAGAACTGTTCAGTGCTCAATGTTTACAGGAGGCAGAGGCCCCCTGGCTTACCTTGCGAAGGGCAAACGGTCTGGACATTCCTTATATCGGATACCTGGTCACGGACTTGGAGATCCATGGGATCACCGTACCACAGAAGGGAGTTGTGGTTGTCCGGGACCCTTGTTTGGGGACACATCGAGCCCTTCTGGGCATGAATGTCATTACAGATTGTTTGGGAAGAGTTGTTCCAAGCTAGGCCTATTCGGACTGCTCTGCCAGCTGAGAAGCGAGAATGGGAACGCATCGTTGTGGATTGTCGCCGGGTTCAAACGGCCAGTTCCCAAGGAGACCGCGAAGGTACCGGCCGGGTTGCTTGTCGATATGCCCTTTCTATTCCGGCCCGGAGCGAGGCTGTTATTTGGGCTCGGTTGCCTGCTCAGACGTATGGACCAGAAGATTGGGTACTCGTCGAGCCCCATTTGGACTGTCAGATTGTGGAGGTGGCTCGAGGTCTAGCCGTTGCTCGTCGGGGCTGAGTCGCTGTGAGAGTACGGAATGTAAATCTCTATCCCGTTCACCTGTACCGCCATCAACGACTGGCCCGAGTTACCTCGGTGAGCCTCCAACAAGTGAGGGAAGGTGGGGGAGTCAGCTTCTGCCAAGTGAGTTCTACGGTGGTTGAGGTGGCCCTGACGCGAGTGGACCAGCCCATGGACTTTTCGGGAGAGGGGATGCCGGTTCATCTTTTGGGGGAATCCCTGCGGGGAGAAGGGCTGGAAGAGAGTCAGATACAACAGCTCCAGGCGTTCCTGGCGAAGTGGCAGCACGTATTCTCCTCACACGACGAGGATTATGGCCGTACCGACATTGTGAAACACCAGATTCCTACCGGTGATGCCGCACCAAGCAGGGAGCGATATCGTCCGGTGCCGCCAACTCTTTATTCGGAGGTTCGTACCCTGTTGCGGGGGATGCTGGAGAAGGGGATCATTCGTGAGAGTAGTAGCCCTTGGGCGGCTCCGATCGTCCTGGTACGAAAGAAGACCGGGGCTTGGAGGTTCTGTGTGGACTACCGTAGATTTAACCAAGAAGGACGCCTTTCCGCTGCCGCGGATTGAGGACTCTCTCACCAGCCTGACTCAAGCCGCCTGGTATTCTACCTTAGATCTGGCCAGCGGGTATTGGCAGGTGCAGGTGGAGGAGGGAGATCGAGAAAAGACCGCGTTCACTACCCCCTTCGGGCTCTTTGAGTGGGACCGGATGCCGTTCGGCCTTTGTAACGCTCCAGCCACCTTCCAACGGCTGATGCAGCGATGTCTGGGCGGCCAGTTGGTGGACACCACGTTAGTATACCTAGACGATGTCATTGTGTACTCCCCTGACTTTGAATCCCATCTTCGGCATTTGGAACAAGTGTTTCGGGCAATGGAGAAGTACGGACTGAAGTTGCAGCCAGACAAATGCCAGCTGTTCCGCAAAGAAGTTAAATTTCTGGGCCACTGCATAAGTGCCTCTGGAGTCTCTGTGGATCCCGAAAAAGTGTCGGTTGTCCAAGAATGGAGTGCGCCTAAGACCGTGCGGCAAGTAAGATCCTTCCTGGGCTTCGTGGGGTATTATCGGAGGTTCATTAAAGACTTCTCGAAGATCGCCAAACCACTAAATCAGCTCCTCGCGGGTTCAGGCTGTCCCCGTGGTCGTGGGTCCCCTACCGTCGCTTGGGACTCCGCATGTGACGTGGCCTTTCAGAGGCTCAAGCAGGAGCTGCTACAGGCCCCAATCCTGGCATACGCAGACTTTACCCAGCCCTTCGTTCTGTACACCGATGCTAGTAACCTCGGCCTGGGAGCAGTACTGGCCCAGCGGCAGCAGGGGGTGGAGCGAGTTATCGCCTACGCAAGTCGGAGTCTTCACCCTGCAGAACGAAATGATTCCAACTACAGCTCATTTAAACTTGAATTGCTGGCCATGAAGTGGGCCATGAGTGAGAAATTCAAGGATTACCTGTGGGGAGCCAAGGTACTCGTAATAACTGATAACAATCCTCTGGTCCACTTACGGACAGCTAAATTGGGGGCAGTCGAACAACGGTGGGTAGCGCAACTGGCTAACTATGACTACCAACTCCAGTATCGACCGGGCCGGGAACACACTAATGCCGACGTGCTGTCCAGACTCGCCGAGGGCCGGGGCCCTCCATTGGGGTCTACTGCTGGGTGCGATGAGGGGCTCATGGTGGGAATCGTGGAAGCACCTGGGCTCCAGCAAGAGGAAGCCCCCGCTAGTTGGGGCTGGGACCCGCAGCGGTGGACGGAACGGCAGGAGGGAGACGCTGGGTTGATGGCGATACGGTCCTGGTTGGCACAGGGGTTATGGCCGGAGGTGGCGGAACGCCGGGCCCAGACATGGGTAGTGAGAAAGCTCCTCGGGCAGTGGGAGAGGCTCTATCTGAGAGATGGGGTGGTCTGTCGGTCCATCCGAGACCCAGTGCTGGGCGAAACTGTGTGCCAGGTGGTGGTGCCTGAGGGTCAGATTCAGGCCCTTTTACAGGCTTACCACACCCAGTTAGGACATCAAGGGCCAGAGAGGACGGTGTCTTTGTTGCGGAGACATTTCCATTGGCCAGGGATGGAGACATCTGTGAACTCGTTCCTCCGGAGATGTCCGCGCTGCACACTCTTCAAGACGAGAAAGGAGGTGCGAGCCCCACTGGTCCCCATACGAGCCAAGGCCCCTTTGCACATCGTGGCCATGGACTACTTGATGCTGGGTCGACAGACGGATCGTTTCCAGAATATTCTAGTGGTAACCGACCTGTTCACAAAATATGCTTGGGCCATTCCGACCCTGGACCAGACCGCCGTCACCACCGCAAAAGCTCTGTGGAAGACAGTATTCCAGCCGTTTGGGTGTCCAGAGACTCTTCATTCGGATCAAGGGCCAAACTTCGAATCCAAGGTTGTCCAGGAATTGTGTCAGCTCTATGGGTGTAAGAAGACTCACACCACGCCGTACCACCCCAGGGAAATGGGGGTGTGAGCGTTTTAACCAGACCTTGCTGGGCCTATTCGGGACGCTGGACATGGATCGTCAGACTAATTGGGTGGAAAGTCTTCCCGCTCTGGTACAGGCCTACAACAATAGTGTGCATAGCACCACTGGGTATGCTCCGACGTACCTGATGTTTGGGAGACATGTGCGTCTGCCCACAGATTTACTATTTGGAACGGCTGTGGCTGGAGAGGGTTCGAGTCTGACTGATTGGGTAGACAGGCATCATCAGCGACTCCACTCGGCGTATGAATGGGTTACTGATCGAATAAACAGAGCCGCTGCTAAGAACAAGCGGTTGTATGACCGGACGGCACGAGAGGCCCCGCTATTGCCCGGAGAGAGAGTTTTGGTACGGGACAATCGGCGCCAAGGAAAGGGCAAACTGAGTGATCGGTGGGAGGCCCTACCTTATGTGGTACAATGCCAGCAACGTCCCGACCAGCCGGTCTACACCATCCGCCCCGAGGGGAAGACAGGCCCAGAGTGGGTTATAAACCGAAATTTAATCCGCCCCTGTCCGAACTATCCAAAGCCTACGGTGGAGGCTCCAGCAGTCCCTGTGGCACCTAGGCCACCCCTAGTAGGTTGGGCAGTGGTTCCGAGGGGCCCGGACATCGAGCCAAGAGGGGTAGACCCCGCCTCTCCACCGAGACGTTCCCAACGGGACAACCGAGGACAGCCCCCTGAGAGGTATGGGGACTGGGTGTCGGAGCCTCGTTCTAGGGACTAGAACTGATTGGTGGGGGAGGATGTCACGGGGTGACGTGAAGCGGAACTATTTTTGCCCAATGTTGTTTCCCTGTGGGAGCGATTTTGGTGTAACACCAGGCCGGTTCCGGGTCCTTCTGTGTAAACAGTCCGGCCGGGCTTAGTAAATGGGGAAATGAGGCCAGCCACGAGAGAGACGTATTTGCAAGGGGGATTATAAAATGACATGTTTGTGTGGAGAGAGGGGGTGACACAGAGAGACTGCACATTAGGAAGAAGGAGCCTTAAACCAGCAGTTTGATGGATCTGGATCCATAAAGGGAGACAATACAAACAGAGGAAGAGAGGCAGGGGACCTATGTTACTTCGTCAAGCAGTTAAGTGACATCTGTAATTCTTATTAGGAAAACCTAATGCCTTCAGTACCCGTTGTATACAACAGTTTGGTGAAACTGTTCCGGAGTTTATTGAAATCTGGTTTGAAGCCTCTAATGCCAGTTGTGTGTTCATAGTACACTTCCCACACAGTTTTGGATGTACAGTGTCGTCAATTGAGAGGAGGGAGTCGGCTGGGACCGCGAGTGGAGACCTTATTCACTGTGAGTTGTTGTGAGTTGCAGTGCTTAGTGTGAAGTGAACACGTGTGACCATTTGAAGTGATTGATGCATGCACAGGTGTGGACATTATAATTTTGTGTCTGCCCGTGTCCCCAGTTGGCATACTCGTTGGTCTCGAGTGCCGAATTGAAACTAACTGACTGCTGTGTGTTGAGTGTATGCTGTAAAGGAGTACAGCTCTATCCTGTCTGATTTGAAGAGGATTTGTTGAATATTTATGCATTGCTGTTTGACTCCCTGACTTAAAGAGGAAGCATTATCTGTCTATTGAGCTGTTCACATTGAAGGAGATCCCTGGCGTGAGTACCCGATTACTGCCTGATTTAAAGAGGATCTGTTGAATATTCATGCATTGCTGTTTGACTCCCTGACTCAAAGAGGAAGCATTATCTGTCTATTGAGCTGTTCACACTGAAGGAGATCCCTGGAAGGAGATCCCTGGCGTGAGTACCCGATTACTGCCTGATTTAAAGAGGATCTGTCGAATATTCATGCATTGCTGTTTGACTCCCTGACTCGAAGAGGAAGCATTATCTGTCTATTGAGCTGTTCACACTGAAGGAGATCCCTGGCGTGAGTACCTGATTACTGTCTGATTTGAAGAGGATTTGTTGAGTATCCATGCATTGCTGTTTAACTCCCTGACTCGAAGAGGAAGTATTATCTCTCTCTTGAGCTGTTCACACTGAAGGAGATCCCTGGCGTGAGTACCTGATTGTTGTCTGACTTGAAGAGGATTTGTTGCACACTCATGCACTGTTGTTTGATCTCCTGGCAAGATTTGCTACCAGGCTATTGAGCTGCTCCGTTACCTGCCTCTGGCTGTCCGAAGAGGAATCGCTGTGTGAACCCCTTACCAGTGTCTGCTCCATTACTTACCTCAGGCTGTCCGAAGAGGGACTGCTGTGTGCATTCCTTACCAGTGTTTGCTCCGTTATCTGCCTCCGGCTGTCCGAAGAGGAATCACTGTGATAATCCCTTTCCAGTGTCTGCTCCATTACTTGCCTCAGGCTGTCCGAAGAGGAATCGCTGTGCGAACCCCTTACTAGTGTCTGCTCCATTACTTGCCTCAGGCTGTCCGAAGAGGTATCGCTGTGCGAACCCCTTACCAGTGTCTGCTCCGTTACTTACCCCTGGCTGTCCGAAGAGGAATCGCTGTGCGAATCCCTTACCAGTGTCTGCTTCATTACTTATCTCTGTCTGCCGAAGAGGAACCGCTGTGTGAACTTCCTACCCAGCCTGACGAAGAAGATAGTCGGGTCAGCCTGTGCTTTTTAGTTTAGGATTTAGCCTATTTTAATTCAATAAAATACAACGTTTAATACTGATTATCCTGTCTGGTCTCGTGGTGTCTTTGGGTAACTCCTCGAGGTGGTACGCTTAATAGGGGTGGTGTGAGACACGGGAGGAGGCCACCCCGGCCTGTGACACGTGCAACATTTCAAAGATGATAACATTCTTAAAATGAGTGTTAAAAGTCAGCTGTGCAGCAAAAATCACACCCAAATTCCGCGCCTGTACAGAAGGGAGAATCTGTCAATCATCCACTATAAGTTTAAAATTATTACATCTATTTACAGCAGTTGAAGTGCCAATCAATAGAACTTCAGTTTTTGAACAGTTTAACTGTAGGAAGTTCTGGTTCATCCAGGCCTGTATTTCCAGTAAACAAGCAGATAAAGTTGAACATGCCAATGTAACATCAGGTTGAGTGCTAATGTAAATATGGGTATCATCTGCATAGCAATGATAGCCCAGACCATACTTTTGAATAATCTGCCCAAGAGGCAACATATAAATGCTAAAAAGAGTAGGACCCAATACTGACCCCTGATGGACACCCTGCCGCAATGGAACAGTCTGAGATCTGTTTGCACCAGAATAGACAAATTGAGTGCATTCTGAAAGGTATGATTCAAACCATTTTAAAGCTACACCAGAAAGACCAATCCACTTATGTAATCTGTCTAGTACTATAGTGTGACAGATGGTATCGAATGCAGCACTGAGATCTTACAAAACCAAAATGACACAGAATCTGCTGCAACAAGGAGATCATTCATTACCCTCAAAAGGGCAGTCTCTGTACTGTGTCCAGACCTAAACCCTGATTGAAAAGGTTCTAGTAGTCTGCTTGCGGATAAACTAATTTGTTGCTGACCAACCACCACACGCTCAAGAACCTTAGAGACAAATGGAAAGTTTTGAATAGGCCTATAATTATAAATGTCGGCAATATCACTCCCAATTTTTTTTAAGAACTGGTTTGACTGCTGCTACTTTAAGTGCTAGGGGATCAATCACTGAAACAAATTAAGTGTTCACAATCACTTTAATATGAGGAATAATAACTGGCAGACACTTCTTCAAGATACTAGTAGGAAGTGGATCAAGTATGGAAGATAAAGAATTAATTGCGGAAACCAATTTTGTAATAAAATCAGAACTAACTGCAGTGAAACTTAAAAACAGAGAAATAGGGGAATTACAGGGATGTGATTCTAATGGCTCTGATTGAGCAGAGAAATATGTAATTGTATTATCCATTGTCTTAATTTTACATGATAACTATTTAAGAAAATCATTGCACTGCCCTGTGGTGAGGCAATTATCCCTAGTGATCGGTTTGGTTAGAATATTCATTGTATTAAACGAAACTCGTGGATTGGAAACCCCACTACTAATTATAATTGAATAATACTCTGTTTTTGCAATTTTAAAAGAATTATGGTACTTAATCTGATGTTGTTCATACAAAAGCTTATGAACTGTTAGGCCAGATTTCCTATATTGTCGCTCCAACTGTCTACCAGCTGCCTTAAGCTTACGAAGCTCAGGCATATACCACGGAGGAGACCACTTAAAAGAAACAACACATTTCTTCAGAGGGGCAAACTCGTCCAAAATAGATGTAAAGGCAGCATTATATTGGTCAACAGAGGTCACAACTGGTAGTTTGCCGATAGTATGTATAAAAGTCAATATCTCAGATTTTTGCATGCTACTTGGTTGTCTGTGGAGCAGGTGGAAACACACTAAAAGTAATATGTTTATGATCACTTTTACATGATACATCAGTACACTCAAGCCGGTCAATAGTCACACCTGTAGCACAAACCAGGTCGAATGTATGTACGAGTGAGATTAAAACACTCTAATATTTCCATAAAACAAACATTATTATTGAAATTTTGATTGTCCACATGAATATTAAAATCACCAGTTAAAACTACAGCTGATTTTGGATTTTGGAGGTCGGTACATATTTAAAACAAGAATTGGTGAATTCTAAACATTCAAATGAAGAAAAGCAAGGTAGTGTAACTTCAGTGACAGAGACATTAGATCTATAAATAACAGCAATACCACCACCTTTACCGGTGGTTTGTGGTTGATCAAAAAGAAGTGTAGCCTGGTATGACACACATATTAAGATTCAAATAATAATTTGTCTGATGCCACATTTCACTGAGACAAAGAAAGTCCAGATTCTTGTCCACAATGATGTCACAAATTGAAGCCGCTTTATTGTTTATGGAGCGAGTTTTCAAATGTGCAAACCTGCTTTCTTCAAGACAGACACCTCCAATCAACGCAGTAGATTTATGAAGATAGGATAGATTTGTAGAACAAACACCACGTGCCGTTTTATGACGACGATCCAGGCGCCTTTCCGACCAAACTGCATTTATGCTTTCATTAGAGTGTTAGTAGTGTATTAGTAGACTGGTAGGGTTAGGGTTAGAATAAGTTGACATGTACATGCAAAATTACTTACAGTCAGTAGAGTGTCTGTTGGGAGGCCATCACAATAAAGAGTTAGCAGATATGAAGCAGACAGTCTACCAATACTCTATGGAGAGTTAGTTGACATGTAGTTGAAACATTACTTAGTGTCAACAGAATGTTCAAAAGCGACCATCAAAGTAAAGTGTTACAAAAATGTTTTTGTTAATTTGTTTTGGGTATGGCCAGTGAAATTCATAGCACCCCCTAAAATTTAGAAATGTATATAGTGCTGTGGTTGCCACATATTTTATTTGATATTCATTTACGAAACGAAGAACAACAGAAAATGTGGCTTACAGTCATTTCTACACAAAACTAGGAATTTATCAATATGGACGTGAACAGTGGCTATGATCAAATCTCACATCATGTCTCAGCTCAAGTACACAAGTTTTTGATTTAGCCTGAACACATCAAAACCAGCCTCCCCAACACACTCGATCCGCTCCAGTTTGCATACCGCCCAAACCGCTCTACGGATCATACCCCCCCCCCCCCCACATCACAGGAAAGAACTGTCAAACTTTTATTTTTGTGCAATTCAAGTGTGCTACACACAGGTGAGCGGGCCTGCACAAGCCACCTGTAGTAACACTCTCCTCTACATGCACTAGACACTTTCACACAACACTGTGTGTCCATAATCCCACAAAAGACTGATTGTAATATATGACTGTAATGTATGTATGCTTACTGGCTCATGCACCACAAATCACCTTACACTGTTCCCCAGCCAGCTGCTTGAATGTCTCTCTTTTTGCACACGTACAGTATTTGAGTCATCTGCACAGTTGTACAGTTTGTATTTTTTTAGTTTATGTATAGGCAACCACTTTTATATGTAGCATATGCATAGTCAAAGCTGACAGTAGGTTAGTTGTGTATAGGTTTATACTGTTTTACTTCGTGTTGTATATCTGTATTAATGTAGCACCGTGGTCCTGTGAGGCACGACATCTCGTCCCATTGTATGTCCACACATGTAGCGGAATGACAAGAAAGCTCAACTTGACTTGACTTGAACTTGTTTGTAGTACAAATCTGGCTGAGAATAGTATCCTAATGACAACATTTTGTTAATTTAGATTATTTTCCTGACCAACAACCAAAACTCAATAGTTGATCATTAACAAGTAAGATTATAATGTATTTTTTTTTTCAGTGCTTTAGATTTTTTTGCGTAAATAGCAGAACACACAACAGTCCATGAGGATTCACACATCGTTGTGTAGGACTTCTGTTCGAGCAGGCAATTACATGAGCTATAGAATGACTGTCTTTTCAATTGCTGGGCCAAAATGATGGAATAGTCTTCCTGTCTCCCTCTGATTAGTTTCTTTAGCATATGAGTTTAAATATAAGTTAAAAACTTACCTTTTTTCAAGGGCTTATAACTGTCCTTAGAGTCTCTTTAGTGTATTGCGGTCAATACTGTTCAAATTTGTTTGTCTTTTTATATCTAAGTCTTTTTAACAATGTTTGTACAGCAGCACAGTGGTCAGCTACTGTTGTTTTTATTGTGCTTTATAAATACATTTTGATTGATTGATTGATTTTTTTGATGGCAGCCTCTGGGTGACAGGCTAGGGTCTAGTTATATCATGCCTAGAAGCTTGGCCATATTCCCTCACCATTCCCCATAGCGGCAACTAAGATAACGCAGTTCAAAGTTCCCTCTGAAGGAAAAATCTCAGGTTATGTATGTAAACATGGTTCACTGAGAAGGCAAAGAGACCCTGTGTAACAATTCTATGAAGCTATTATTTCAGCTCAGGGGAATAATTTATTAAAGATTCAATATTGCTTTGATTAAAGTGATATTAATCTTTAACTTATGATTTATACTGTATTAACGATTCGTCCAGCGATCATTAACATCAGTATATCTTTATCAATTTTGTTTCTCTTGCCTCATGGCCAACTAGACAATGAAACGACATTAGCAATCTTCTTTCTCAGATTTGAGCTAGGTAACGTAAATCTGGACAAATGGTTTGAACTTGAAAATAATCCACGAGACATCATTCTTTATCAATGAAACAAGGTTTATTTACTAACTGCTATTTTACGATACATGGACTAACTTAATAAAAACACATAGACAAACACATAACATACACACACATTCATCACTCTACGGTTAACGTTAGGAGAAAGTATTTTCTAGCACTCTTTTCTATCTCATAACTGTAACCATGAGAAGATCACGAACATAACATGCTATGTTTCTGCGTACAGATCGATTCACCAGTTTCAGTAAGAATAGAGACTCTGTTTGGTTACTTGCATTCATTCAGCAGGCCGAATCTCTTGTTTCGTCCCACAAGGTTCCTTCATGTTTTCACGGAAATCTCAGATGCTTGAGTTTCGGCTGTGTGACGTCACCGGGAAGCTCTCTCTTGCAATTGGTGGTCTTTGTTCTGTGTTAGATGGAAGGCGTTGTTGGTCTGCAGGCTTTGAGGTTTTACGGCTTTTACGAAGTCTTGAATTCGCTTAGCTCGTTTTCTCAGCCCGATGTTAAGGCGAGGGTCCGGCGCGACCGAAGCTTCCGGTCAGCGAGCGAGCACGTTGAAGAACGAGGAGAAAGAGAGCGTTCCAAACGTGGTGGTCAGTTTTAAACAGACGGATTTCAGTACGCCCACTGGGCTTCTTCCAATCAGATTGTTCTTGTGGGGCGGAGCCCCGCCCATGTCTTTTGGGGCAGACCACAGTGAATCTTCCATGTGACGAAAAATAACACTTTACATAAGTATTAAACTCTTATCACATGTTTACCCATTTATAATATCACCACATCTGTTACATCACTGATTCATAATTTTTCCCGACCGTCCATATAAATCTAAACACGCTATAACCTTACAGGGAACACTAATAGGTTAAGAAAAATGGCATCGGTTCCACTATACAGTTTAAGGCACAGATTAACACATCCTAAATGAATTACACCAAGCATATGAAAGACACAGTTCCCATAGCCACGAGTTTCCTTCTGGAACTCATCTATGCAGGCTTGAGTCTTTGTCTCCCAACGAGAAAAGGGCGCATGCTGGAGCTTCTCGAGGAGGAGAAAGAGGGGCTCTGAGGTTGTGCAAGAGTTAGTGATGTAGATCAGGTGACCATCTCAATTCTTGCAGTGAATGGATGAAAAGTAATTAACACTGTGCTGTTTTTTAATCTTTGCGTGTGTGTCTTCATGCTGACGTGGCCTTACACCCTGCATACTCTCTTTTTGCTATGCTTTGGATGAAAGCTTCAGATATAGATGCGGAAGAAGTGTTCCCTATCTGTCAGTCACTACAAGTTATGTTGTGATGACATAGGGGATTTACTTGGAAGCCCCAATCATCTCTGACTTTAAGAGAAAACGCTAATGAAATTGGCTAGTGGATTTTGCGTACCTGAGCCACTCCCCGTGCATACGGGTATAAAAGGGCGACAGGTGCATCCACTCATTAGATTTTTGCTTCGGAGCCGAGTGGATGAGAAGAGTGCTGATCTCCACAAAGTCATTCATCTTTGTTTTGTTCCTGGTTGGCGTCACGGTGCAGTCATCCTGTGTTTTGTTTTGTTTCTGTTCCGCCGCTTGTCCAAGGGCCAGCGGTACGCACTTTCTCAAAGAAAGAGCAAATTCCGTTTCCTCCGGATTCTCAGGTCCATAGGACGACAGTGTGCGATGCCATGCTTCCTCAATCTCGCCCACGACCCATTTTGCCAGCAGCCAAGAGAGTACTTTTCGGGGACGATGTACCTTCCCACGCACCTCTGGCCAGTCCCGTTTGGGACCCAGGGAGTTCGGTGAGAATGCCTCAGAACGCACCGCCTTCTGTACCATCCACTCCTACTCCCTTTCGCTGCACCACCACAGGTACGTCGATTTTGCCATTGGAGCCGCTTGCACAGCGTCTCGCTGGCTCACGTGCACAATTCGACTCGGCTATGCGATTCAGTTCGCCAGGCGACCTGCCAAGTTCAACGGCGTTCTCGAGACGTCGGTGGCAGTCCGGAACGCCCCTGTCTTGCACAAGGAGATTGCTGTCCTCCTGGCAAAGGATGCAATCGAGCCGGTTGAGCCGGTCAATCCCTCCAGCTGAGATGAGGCATGGGTTTTACAGCCCTTACTTCATCGTACCCAAGAAAGGTGGTGTCCTTTGACCAATCCTGGATCTGCGAGTCTTGAACCGGGCTTTACACAAGGTCCCATTCGAGATGCTGACGCACAGGCGCATGATCAAATGCATCCAGCCCTAGGATTGGTTTGCAGCAATTGACCTGAAGGACACTTACTTTAATGTTTTGATCCTTCCGCGAAACAGACCATTCCTATAGTTTGCGTTCAAGGGTCGGGCATGGCAGTACAGGGTCCTCCCCTTCGGACTCTCCCTGTCTCCTCGTGTGTTCACGAAGGTCATAGAAGGCGCCCTTACCCTGTTACGGGAAGTGGGCATCAGGATCCTTAACTACCTCGACGATTGGCTCATCCTAGCCCAATCCAGAGAGCAGTTGGGCGATCACAGGGACTTGGTGCTTCGGCACCTCAGCCAGTTGGGGCTTAGGGTCAACTTGGAAAAGAGCAAGCTCTCCCCTGTGCAGAGAATCTCTTTTCTCGGTGTGGAGTTAGACTCTGTGAGTATGACAGCACGCCTCACTGAGGAGCGTGCCCAAGCAGTGCTGAACTGCCTGAGTTCCTTCAGAGGCAGGAATGTGGTACCACTGAAAAAGTTTCAGAGGTTCCTGGGGCATATGGCATCCGCAGCTGCAGTCACGCCACTTCGGATTGCTTCATATGAGACCACTTCGGCAGTGGCTACACTCCCGGTTCCCGAGGTGGGCATGGCGCCATGGTACACTTTGAGTGTGCATCACCCAGCAGTGTCGCCGCTCCTTCTGCCCCTGGACGGCCCTTGCCTTTCTAGGGGCCGGGGTGCCCCTAGAACAAGTGTCCCGGCTTACTGTTGTCACAACAGATGCCTCCAGCACGGGCTGGGGTGCTACATGCAACGAGCAGGCAGCCTCTGGGCTCTGGACAGGGCCACGACTGCTTTGGCACATCAACTGCCTAGAGCTGTGGGCAGTGCATCTAGCCTTACGGCAGTTCCGGCCACTGCTGTTGGGCAAGCACGTGTTAGTCTGCATGGACAACACTGCGGTTGGGATGTATACGATCACACCGCATGTGACAGCTCGCCCGCCATCTCCTTCTCTGGAGTCACACGCAGTTCAAGTCACATCCCTGGGAAAGCTCAATCGTGCAGCCGATGCGCTCTCACGACAGCTCACATTCCCTGGAGAGTGGCGACTCCATCCAGAGATGATCCGACTGATCTGGAGTCGATTCGGGAAGCTCAGGTGGACCTTTTTGCTTCCCACAAGTCCTCCCACTACCAGCTGTATTTTTCCCTGACCGAGGGCCCCCTCGGCACAGACACACTGGCACACAGCTGGGCTCGGGCCTTACGCAAGTATGTGTTTCCCCCAGTGAGCCTACTCACACAGACACTGTGCAAGCTCAGGGAGGACGAGGAGCAGGTCCTGCCGGTTGCGCCACATTGGCCCACCCGGACCTGGTTTCCTGAACTAATTTCCCTCGCGACAGCACCTCCCTGGCGCAATCCTCTGAGGAAGGACCTCCTCTCTCAGGGGCTCGGCACCATATGGCACCGCGTCCAGATCTATGGAACCTCCATGTGTGGCTCCTGGAAGGGACATGGCAGACTTGAGCGTTCTACCACCGGCAGTGGTAGAGACCATCACTCAAGCTAGAGCTTCTTCAACAAGGCAAACCTACACACTGAAATGGAGTCTGTTCGCGAACTGGTGTTCTTCTCACAGAGAAGACCCCCCAAAGATGCATGATTGGAGTAGTGATTTCTTTCCTGCAATAAAGGTTGGAGTGTAGGCTGTCACCCTCCACCTTGAAAGTGTATGTGGCCGCTATCATGGCTCACTATGATGCAGTGGACGGCCGCTCCCTGAGAAAGCATGATCTCATCGTGAGTTTCCTGAAGGGGGCCAGGAGGATGAATCCCTCCAGGTCACCCCTTGTGCCCTCTTGGGACCTCTCTATCGTCCTGGCTGGACTTCAGAGGGCCCCTTTGAGCCGCTGGACTCAGTCGAGCTGAAATTCCTGTCTGTTAAGACAGCGCTCCTGACCGCGCTCACTTCCATCAAACGGGTCGGGGACATCCAGGCGTTTTCGGTAAGCGAAGAATGCCTTGTGTTCGGGCCGGCCTACTCTCACGTTGTCTTGAGACCTCGGCCTGGATACGCACCCAAGATTCCCACCACGCCCTTCCACGATCAGGTGGTGAACCTGCAAGCACTGCCCTTGGAGGAGGCAGATCCAGCCTTAGCGTTGCTGTGTCCCGTAAGAGCATTGCACATATACTTGGACAGCGGGAAAGGAACAGCAGCTTGACTATCTCCAGCAATGTACTCAATGGTCCCTGCGGGCACCAAGGTTAGCGAATTTGTACTGGGGCGTTGGGAAGGTTGCAACCTCTTGCATGGCATTTGTCTGTCACGCACTCGCTTGTCAACATCTGCATGCCACGAGGTTGTGACAGGGTTCAGCTTGTGGCGCTTTCCATAGGATCCCTATGTCATCACAACATAACTCGTAGTGACCGACAGATAGGGAACGTCTAGGTTACGTACGTAGGAAAGACTTGAAATCTTTCACTGAAGGTCGAAATCCCTTCTGATTTCTGTGGGGAAATTCCCTGATGTTGGGAACGGAGACGTTATGTCCCCAGGCCACAACCTTGAACAATTGCTGGTTGCCAGGGACTTGTTCTCGGCTCCTCAGCGTAAAAACTAGTCAGTGGATGCCCCTGTCACCCTTTTATACCCGTATGCACGGGGAATGGCTCAGGTATGCAAAATCCACTAGCCAATTTCATTGGCGTTTTATCTTAAAGTCAGAGATGATTGGGGCTTCCAGGTAAATCCCCTATGTCGTCACAACACAACGTCTCCGTTCCCTCCATCAATCCTGGAGCAATCTAGAAAAGTAATGGGTTGAAATTTACATGTCTCATGAGTTTATATTTCATATATGAAGAAGATACCATGAAAAATGTGGTTTTCCTGAGACCATATATAGCCCCCCGCCCCACGTTTGAGGAAAATATTTATTTACCAAATGTATTGAAGATTTCTACAAACTATTAAACTATTTTAGTCATTAGTCATTTAGTCAAGCTTTGGTTACATGGAAAGTCAAGGCCGCAAGGCCTGGCGCAAAACTCAAGGGTCCAGAATAGTTCTAGCTGACATCTTTCTCATCCTATTAGGATCTAATGGCGCTTTTCCACTGCATGGTACGGCACGGCTCAGTTCGGGTCGGTTTGCGTTTCCACTGCAGTTTAGTACTGCTTTAGAGTGGGCGGGATTATTCACGTGTCGTTATAGTTGCGCCGCCTCTACTGCGGTAACATCATCATAAACGCGCCACAAACAAACATACAACAAAGGAGCATATCAACGGAATTCTGTTCTTCATTCTCGACATGTGGATGTTTTTAACAGCAACAGACAAGCCTATGAAAATGCTTGGGATTTACCCCCAGCAGCAGAGACTGTGGTGGCAGTGACACAGGCTGTAGAGGAGGAGGGCAGGGATGTTCGTGCAGGTGTGCTGCGTTACTCGAATAGTTAAAAATTAATGTAGAATGTTCTGTGAATTATCAATAAACTTTGGAATAATATTTCAAAATGTTCAATGTATCCCTTGTTTTTTATTTATGTGTTGGTTTGTATCATCGTGGCATTAATCATTTGTCTTTTTCAAGAGGTTCATTAAGTTACGTGCTCATACAATAATACATTTTTAATATAGTCTGGAGGTACACTTATTCGATCAAATTGTTTTTAATTGAAGCAAAACACAGATACAAAAGGTAAAAATATAAACAGAAAACATACTCTAAAAATATACAAAGTGCAAAAAGTATATACACAAGAGTTTTTAATTCCGCGTCACCCCATCAAGCTCTCGCTGGATCCACTCCTCGGCTATCAATGAGAGGAACGTCTGAACTTCCTCAACAGACAATGAAACAGCTTTTTTTTGGTTGATACAAAAAGGTGCGTTTCTTCAAATAAAAGTTGCGTCCGCTCCTTCGCTGGCTGTGCTGACTTAAATCTAGCGGGTCTATGTTGGGTCTCGTGTCGCAAGTTCAGTGATGCAGTAATGACGATTTTCTCCGGCCAATCAGTGATCAGTAGAGTTTACACGTCATGTACGGATCGCTTGGAACCCCGGCCGAGGTGGTACTAAAAAAGTACCAGGTACCAGGTACAGTACCCAGTGGAAAACCCCCCAAAAGTGAACCATACTGAACCGTACCGTGCTGTACCATGCAGTGGAAAAGCGCCATAACAGAACCACAGACTGGAGGTGGGTCATTGATGTGAGAGCTTTATCTGTTATATAGGTCAGACCTCTGGGGTGTCAAAGAGCCAATGGAGTCCTGAATTTTGGAGGGAAGGTTTTACGACTCTTTGTCTTGGAGCATGATAATTTGCATGGGGTTGGATTGGTAGTTGATATACAAACTATTAAAGATTCTTAGAACACTTATATGTTGCATAGCTATCAACATATAATATACACTCTCAATTAGATAATCCGTCAATTCATTGATAGAGACTAAACATGGTATAAGTGAGGTGATATTAACTAGTGATTTCTCCTAAGCATGCATAAAACAGTATACAAGACACAATGATATATACAATACCAGTAATAATATAAACAATGACCTGAAGATATGTCTGTCCATTCAAATAAATGTTTTTTCTATGAATTAATTAGAGAAGAGTCCATTTTTATGGCATAATGTCTCTTTCCTAAGGGGGAAAACGAGTTCCTCTGCCTGCATTCCTTTGAGCAAAAAAAAACAGTGTTATCAGATTGGTTACCATGGAACCAAAGGCCTGTTCTGCCTTTCTTAGGTGTTAGATGCATTTCGGGGAAGGGTCCACAGACACTCATAGTTGGCCTTTTGGTTAGGTGAGGGGACATACGAGATTATTTGTTAAATAAAGTAAATAGTTGTGTCTGATTCGTCCAATCGCTATGAATGTATTTGCTAAATTTGTGTAAGCAGTACACATCAAAACATCCATAATAAAAAAGCAGTACATACCAGCTTTGTGTAATATTGAGTTACAAATGCATCCACCAGCTTTGTGTAATATTGAGTTACAAACGCAGCCACTGCTGTAAATCCCAGTTTAGTTAGAGAGGTATGGGTCCATGGAACAACATCCCATAGATAACTTTAGTCCAACGAAACAATACCGTTTTTATATGGCTGGATATTACTTTGTTTATGTCTAATTTCTTCAGGGAGAGGTATTGTATGTATCCATTATGGAATAAATCACACTCAAAAAACTGTCTTGTTTGTAAAAAAACACATTGTTTTGTAGCATACAGAGCTACATACAGAATGAGACCATCCCAGAAAAAAAGTGCAAAAAACCAAGGCACTTCAGTCTCTATAACTTTTATATTTTTGAGCATTAACAACTCTGAATGATGGATAGTAATGCCCAAAGGGTCTTCTTTCCAAAGACACCAAAATTGAAGTCGGAAACTGTTATAATTGTAAATTAGGGAGGTCATTTTCAGCTGTGAGTGCCAAAATAGGGCATGCTAACAGGTTAACAATCATGTAGCAAATTAGCTCAAAGGGGGAATGTTCATAATTAATCATAACTCATTATAATTAATTGTAATATTTGGATAACTTAATAGAATTAGCTTGATAAAGCATAATTTACAGTACAATCAATTGACCAGGTCATGTAGCGAATGCTCAGTATTGATTATTTATTATTTCCAGGTTAAGGTACAGTACTACTCAGAGCATGTAACAAGTTCAAAATCATTAAATTGACTTTGTTGCAAGCAGGGAATATGAAACAAATCCTCATGTGCATTGTGCACAAAGTTTTATTAACAAAATCACAAACTCGTAACTAGTCTAAACAAACACATACACATACACACAAATCACACATATGTGGTACATTGGAAGGGTAAGTGAGACTGGATGAATGAAACCGGACAGAAACAAGGGGAATGAGGCCGAGTTGACCATCTGAAAGAACCATCAGTCTCTAATTCAAAGCACAGTATACGATAGCTTACAACAAACCTTTGTCTGGTGAAAGGAATGATTCTAACTTAAGTTGGGAAAAACCCAACTGGTAAATGTGTTACATTTTATGTCACAATAACACGTTAACTAATACAAAAAAAATAAACATTACTTACTCATCAGATTGATCTCCTCTACTGGATGAAATCTTGTTCTTCTTTTGAGTGAAATTCTGCCTTAATCAGCATATCTTCTTCCAGAATCAAACCGTAGCCGCGATGAACGATCTCCTCACGCTTTGTTTACATTGGGGTTACATGTGTGCGCATCTCACGTGGATATTTACATATGAATGGCAGGAGCCAACTTTTAATTCTGCCCCGACTGCAAGCGGCTACTCTTGTCAGCCGGTGGCAGGCTAGTATAGTTCATCTCAAACAAGCCTAATGAGTTTAGACGGGAAAGACTGATGTAATGAAACTATGAAGCTACAGTATTATTTCAACTTCGGGGAATCATTAAATTACAGATACAATATTGCTTTGATTAAAGTAATATTAATCTTTAACTTATGAATATACTTTATTAACGACTCGTCCAGCGACCATTAACATCAGTATATCTTTAGCAATTTAGTTTATTTTGCTTTCGTGGCCAACGATAAACAAAATAAAGGGTTTTATACCATTTGAGCTAGGTAACGTGATCTTGGCAATTAGTTTAAACATAGAAAATCACACATCCCAATACATCATTCTTTATCAATGAAACAAGGTTTATTTGCTAACTGTTATTCTACAATACATGGACTAACTTAATAAAACACTTAAACGACATAAACATACACACACACATTCTGAATTTGCGAGTAACGTTAGAAGAAAGTGTAAAGTAGCCCTCTTTGCTATCTCATAACTGTAACTAAAAGAAGATCACGTACAGAGACTCTGCTTTGTTTCTGAGTACAGATCAATTCACCAGTTCAGTAAGAATAGGGACTTTGTTTGAATACTTGCTTTACGTTAAGCTGGTCGAAGATCTCTTCCCGTCCCACGTGGTTCCTTCGTGTTTCACGGAAATCTCCGATGGCTTAAGTCGCTGCTGCGTGACGTCACCGAGAAGCCCTCTTGCGATTGGCGGTCTTTGTTTCTGTGTTGGAGCGCTGAAGATGTTGAGCTGTTTGTTTCTAGTTGTTATTACTTCGATGACGTGTTGAATGCTTCTGGATGGTGTCTTCAGCCTGATGGTAAGGTGAGAGTCCAGTGTCCGTGAGCGAGCAAGTAGGAGCAGCGAGCAGAGAGAGAGAGAGTTTTAAGCTGTGGTGGTCAGTTTTAAGAGACTGATTTCAGTATGCCCACTAGAGGCTTCTTCCAATCAGATTGTTCTTGTGGGGCAGAGCCCCGCCCATGTCTTTTGGGGCATACCACTTTACATAGGTATTAAACTCTCTTGTTTACCCATTCATAATATCACCAAATTGGTCGCATCACTGATTCATAATTTTAACGACCGTCTGTATTAATCTAAATACATTATAACCTGACCGGGAACTATTATAAGTTAAGAGAAATGGCATCGGCTCCACTTTACAGGTTAAGGCACAGATTGAAACATCCTATATTCTAAATAAACCACACAAAGCATATGGAAGACAGAATACAACATTAATATATCTATATTGTTTCTTGAATACACATGTTCTAATAGAAAAAGCCACTAGTTTCCTCTTGGAATTCCTTTGTAAAGGTTTGAGACGTTGTTCTCCAGTAAAAGCGTTCGCTGGGGCTGATGGAGGAGGGGCTTTGAGGTCATGCAACAGTCAGTAACGTAGACCTGGTGAAGATCTCACTTCTTGCAGAGATAAGAAAAAGGGGGGGATTTCCAGACAGAGAGGCGCCACTTTTCTTTAGTTGACATTTATGACTTGCAGTGAAAGGATGAAAAGTTCTTAAAAATTTGCTGTTTATTCAATCCTCGTGTGTGTCTTCATGCCTACGTGGCATTACACTGAACATCGTGTTGGTTTCATACGGATTACTTTATCATACAATATTTGTTTTCTATATGACTTACATTATTTAGAAGTAGACATATCACGCTTTCTATAGATATACAGTGCTCAGCGTAAATGAGTACACCACCTTTGAAAAGTAAAATTTTAAAGAATATCTCAATGAACACAAAAACCATTTCCAAAATGTTGACAAGACTAAGTTTAATATAACATCTGTTTAACTTATAACATGAAAGTAAGGTTAATAATATAACTTAGATTACAAATTTTTCAGTTTTACTCAAATTAAGGTGATGCAAAAATGAGTACACCCCACAACAAAAACTACTAAATCTAGTACTTTGTATGGCCTCCATGATTTTTAATGACAGCACCAAGTCTTCTAGGCATGGAATGAACAAGTTGGCGACATTTTGCCAGATCTATCTTTTTCCATTCTTCAAGAATTACCTCTTTTAGAGATTGGATGCTGGATGGAGAGTGATGCTCAACTTGTCTCTTCAGAATTCCCCATAGGTGTTCGATTGGGTTCAGATCAGGAGACATACTTGGCCACTGAATCACTTTCACCCTGTTCTTCTTCAGAAATCCAACAGTGGCCTTAGATGTGTGTTTAGGATCATTGTCATGTTGGAAAAGTGCACGACGACCAAGGGCACGGAGTGATGGTAGCATCTTCTCTTTCAGTATAGAGCAGTACATTTGTGAATTCATGATGCCATCAATGAAATGCAGCTCCCCGACACCAGCAGCACTCATGCAGCCCCACATAAGGACACTGCCACCACCATGTTTCACTGTAGGCACCATGCATTTTTCTTTGTATTCCTCACCTTTGCGACGCCATACAGTTTTGAAGCCATCAGTTCCAAAAACATTTATCTTGGTCTCATCACTCCAGAGTATAGAGTCCCAGTAGTTTTCATCTTTGTCAGCATGGGCCCTGGCAAACTCTAGGCAGGCTTTTTTGTGCCTGGGCTTTAGGGGAGGCTTCTTTCGTGGACGGCACCCATGTATGCCATTCCTCTGCAGTGTACGCCGTATTGTGTCACGGGAAATAGTCACCCCAGTTTGGCTTTCTACTTGTTTAGATAACTGCAGTGAACTTGCATGTCGATTTTCTTCAACCCTTCTCATCAGAAGACGCTCCTGTCGAGGTGTTAACTTTCGTGGACGACCTGGACATCTCTGTGAGATGGTTGCAGTTCCATCTTTTTTAAATGTCTGTACCACTTTTGCTACAGTATTCTGATTGATAAGTACAGCTTTGCTGATCTTCTTGTAGCCTTCACCTTTCTTGTGTAAAGAAATTATTTTCTTTCTCAGGTCTTGTGACATTTCTCTTCCATGTGGTGCCATTGCTGACAGCATGAAATGGGAAGGGGTTTTCTTTAAGTAACACCCTTTTATAGTCAACTGTCTGCTGAACAATGAATAATTAGACTCACCTGTGGTTGAATTCTTGTTAAATTAGACATTTGTAGTCTAAAATTTAGCTTTGCTCCAGAGACTTTCAGTGGGGTGTACTCATTTTCAGTGTTGGGGAGTAACTAGTTACATGTAACGGAATTACGTAATTTAATTACAAAATAAAAGTAATTGTAATTAGTTACAGTTACTAAGAAAAGATGTGTAATTAAATTACAGTTACTTATGAAAATGTTAAGGATTACAAAGAGGGTTACATCTGATTTTTTTCACACACACTCCCACATACAGATTTAATTGATTTCTTTCATAAATTGCAGTGACTGCTCTAAAATATGAAACACCAATGTTTCAGAAGTTTATAACATTTTCCAATAAGTCTTATATTTTCTATATGGGTTTATGTCTATGCTTTTTTAAGATTAACTGTTTTTCTAAGGCATCATTAGATTCCAGTGTTTCATGTCATAAGCTATGCAACGATTTGATTTCAAAATCAGTATCATAGATATTAAACTATTTCTTGTTATGATTTTAAATCTGTATTTAACCTCATAATGATTTTAAAGTAAGTCTGATTTTGAGGTGGCTGTGCTTCAAAGGGGACATCAGATGCCCATTTTCCACAAGTTGGTATGATTCTTTAGGGTAATCTTGAAATGGTCTCGGTGGGCGTGTAAAAAAACATAGCGACTCGTTTCGGTGTATATCTCTTTACATGCTAATGAGCTCTGCTCACCCCGCCCCTTTTCTTCTGTGGAAGAGCAAAGGTGATTTGCATATAATCATAAAAACATATAAAGTGGGAGACTTACTTCTTCTGGAGGTGCAGCTGGATCATGAACAATGGTTGCTGATCCATCCTTAAGTTTTAACTTTTTAACAAAACTTGCCTTGAATTTTCCCTCATTCAGAAAGTAGTCTGGACTAAAATGATTTGCGCAGCCAGACATAAACTAATTTAGTGAAAGTGAAGTGACGTGTGGCCAAGTATGGTGACCCATACTCAGAATTTGTTCTTTGCATTTAACCCATCCAAGTGCACACACACAGCAGTGAACACACACACACACAAACACACACACACACACACACCGTGAACACACACCCGGAACAGTGGGCAGCCTTTTATGCTGCGGCGCCCCGGGAGCACTTGGGGGTTCGGTGCCTTGCTCAAGGGTCTCACCTCAGTCGTGGTATTGAGGGTGGAGAGAGCGCTGGTTATTCACTCCAAAATGGCTTGATAGTTGAGACTGTTTAGGCTTTTGGGGGATTAAAAAAGGAGTGCGTTTTTACCATTGTAGGGTTGTTGTGTCCACACACTGCAAATACACATTTATATGCAAATTAAGATATTTTGCATCCAATGTCTCCTTTAAAATTTAAATATTATCATCTTAATTCAAGTGATGAAGGCTTTCGAAAGTCTGACTGTAATTAGTGTTAAACACGACTGTAAGTTTAACCCTGCCTGCTTTACATGTTTGAAAATGATTAACAGTGGAAAACCTTAGAAATTTTGAAAAGTAATCAGTTACTTTACTTTTATAAAGTAATTGAAAAGTTACACTACTTATTACATTTTAAGTAGGGTAACTTGTAATCTGTAACCTATTACATTTCCAAAGTAACCTTCCCAACACTGCTCATATTTGCATCACCCTAATTTGAGTAAAACTGAACATTTTGTTCTCTAAGTTATATTATTAACCTTACTTTCATGTTATAAGTTAAACAGATGTTATATAAAACTTAGTCTTGTTAACATTTTGGAAAATGTTTTTGTGTTCATTGAGATATTGTTTAAAATGTTACTTTTCAAAGGGGGTGTACTCATTTACGCTGAGCACTGTAACTCCCATATCTGTGTGCTGAGTATTTGCTGATTTTCATTTCATTTTAGTGAAACATTTCTAAAAGCAGTCTGAGGAGACGGAGAGTGTACCTTGTTTGTTTTCTTTATTTTCCAAAAGCACAATGTTTTGTTGTTATTGTGAGTGTACACAAATATAAATAGAAACTTCACAGTTTCGATTGAGGTATAACACTTATTTGTTTGACCAAACCCTACACAGTATTTTTAGGCCACATTTTCACTGCATTTTCATTCCGATTTTTTTTCCTCCCATGTGGCACAGATTGGATATGGCCCATGGCCGTGTAAGCAGGAAAAAATCGCATGGATTCCGATATTTTCCAATCGGTTTCAGGCCTCATCTATATGTGGAAATAAATAAGATATGAATTGGATACATGCATTTGCGCCTGCCGTGTAAGCAGACAAATTGGATATTCCCTTGTAGATGCGACTCCTACATCATTGAAAAGTGAGTTTGTTAAAAAATGTCGTGGTGCAGACAACCTGTAACAAATGAAACATCTCTAGTTGAATAGGAGAGAATTAATTGTGTGCATTTGTGTTAAATAAAAGGTGATCTGATGCTGAAATGTGTTTCTTTTGAAATCACGCTGAGTGCTTGTTGATGCTGTAGTCAGTGACGGCGGCTCGTGCACAGACGAGCGCTTCAGTCCCATTCGATCCATTGAAACCACAAAATAAAACACACACAAACATGTCCCTGCCTTTGATATACAATCACTGATGAATGCATTTGGTTTTACTTTCTAAAAAACACAGACAATGTGACAAACTTAACAATATCTACCACCGAGTATTATTCCACTCGCAAGCTTTCAGCGGAGCTGAGTACATCACTGTCCTGAATAATTTGTACTAGGCTATATAATTATTCTGTATAGATTTAACTATTGCATTAAAAATGTTTCTATATGAATTCCATGTCAATAAATTAAACTCAATGTACTATTCAAATTGATTTGTGATGTCATATGCTATTTTGGCTTATTTCACCAAGTGAAGTTTAAAATGCACACATCGATAGGAACGTTCTGTTTTTATCGCCATTGCGTGGGTTTCAGAAGGGTCCGTTCTTACTGCACGTCGCATCTCACATTCTCTTGAGCAATAATACATGCCATTATCAGAGGTTTCCCTAGTAACTGAGCTCTCACAGTTTGCTTGTTGAGTGAGAGTGTTTGCTGGATTATTAATTAAATATAATTAATAAATGTTTGTCTGATTAGTTAAAACGCTACACATATTCCCCCTTTTTAGCGTTTTTGTCTCCGGTAGACAACGGTGAATGATGGAAAATAAGACACGCCTCTGGCATGCAAAGCTTGAAAGCCGTGGTGGCTGTCTGGCTGTTGGTGCCTGCAGGAGTGGTTGTGGATATTTTGAGGCGGTGTGCTGGGGTGATGTAGGCTGTAGCAAGGTGTGGGTCCTCGAGCTTGCGCAGCAGTTGTCGAGGCTGTGTCACCAGTCATCCTGAAGTGAGTTGGTCAGGGTAAGATGGTTGTTTTAGGTGTTGTTAGTCCATAGGCTATCTGTGATACCTGCGGTTTGGAACCGCTGGGATGGACTCTTGCTTACGAGAGAGCAGGTGGTTCCAGGGGTCGCAGGGAATGGTTATGGAGATTGTGTAGTGTGATAAGTGTTTCAGACTGATCTAGTGATGGTAGCAGGAGGGCAGCAGGTGGTTGTTTGCCCTCTGTTCTGCTTGAACGTCACCACAAGTCTGATGTTTGTGGTGTTGCTTTGCTCTTGTGGCGGCACCGACTTGAGCTTGCCTGAGTTGTGTTGGTAGAGGTTTCGCTGTTGGGCATGTGGGCCACCTCCATGATGAGAGAACTTGTTCATGGAGTAAGCCATATTTGTCCTGTGTTTTTTTTGCCTCAACTTTTAATTTTTCATCTACTGTGGATTCAAAGGCACAGGGCTACATATTGTTACCCCAGGTGGAAGTGACGCTAGCGGCTGCTGCCCAGCACACCATGATGATTCTGCAGGGATATCAGACTGACGTTCATTAATATCTGAGTGCAGGTAAAAGAAGCTCGAGAAAGCTTTCAAAAAGTTTCTCTCCCACAATGCTCTAGTGTTGGGGCTGTCGGCCACCCAGTGTCAACACGGCCAACTCCTCTGAGGCGAGAAGCCCAAAACAGAGTGTGCAAGCCATGCGCCCCTTCCTAAAGACTGGGGAACAGCTCGTAGCACTCAACAGCCAAAGAGGGAGCTGGACCTTAAAACGGTCTTCACGAACTGAAGGAAGTCCTGTGGCTTTGCCCAGGACAATGAGTGTGTCCCCTCGGGGAGGGTTATGGAAAACTCCAATGAGGAGAGTAAGGGCTCCTTAGGGGGTACAACTTCCACCACCACTGGTGTTTCAGGGGTCAGTGGTCTCCAGTGAGATGTTACATGGTCGGTTGTTTCCTGCCGTGTTTCAGGACACCAAACATTTAACATTCTCCTGTAGCGTTTGTACCAATCAGACACACATTTTTCCATTTGATTTAATAAATCAATTAGTTAATTGTATTAACAAATAATCACAGACTCCTCAACCAATACACACACTGTGTGCTAGTATGTCTGTAGGTAACTCCAGGCCTCTGGTTCCATGGCAACCAAACTGATAAACACTAGTTGTATTGCTCAAAGGAATACAGGCAGAGCAACTCTCACTATATTTTGTTCTATAGGGAAGACAGTTAATCCATAAAAAATTACTCTTCTCTAATTAATTCATAGAAAAACCTTTCTTTGAATAAACACACATATCTTCAGGTATTTATGTATATTATTACTGTTCTTGCATATGTTCTTGTGTATTGTATTCTGTTTTATGCATGCTTATGATAGACCACTAGCTAATATCACCTCACTTATACCATGTTTGGTCTCTATCAATTCGTCTTCGGAGGATCTAATGGAGAATGAATATTAAATGTTGATACCTATGCAACATATTAGTGTCCTAAAAATTGTCAGTAGTTTGTGCATTAACCCCAAGCGAATTACCTATGAAAAATAACCATACTTGGAGACAAAGAGCCGTAAACTTTCCCTCAAAAAAGTACAAGACACCATTGGTCACACCATTTGAAACCCAAGAGGTGTGACCTCTAAATCAGATAAAGCTCTCACATCAGTGACCCGCAGAGCAGTCTGCGGTTCTTTCAGATACTGAGAAGATGAGGGTATGAGCTAGAAATCTTCTGTACTTTAAGTTTGAGCCAGGCTTCGGCCTTGACTTTCCATCGAACGAAGATCCTATGATCTCAGCTGATGTTTCTCTTAACTCTTCTCCTAATCACCACTGAGCCAGAATACCATCTTTTGTAGTTCACCACCCTTCAAACCCAGAAGAACTTAAAGAACTCCCACACCACCAAACCTTCAAACCATCAAGACTTTCATCGGAGACTACAAGGGGGCAGTCATGGCTCTAATGGATCGAGTGTTAGACTTGTAACCTGAGGTTGTGGGTTCAAATCTCGGCTCTGGCAGGAATTGTCCACGACTGAGGTGAGACCCTTGAGCAAGGCACGGAATCCCCAACTGCTCCCCGGGCGCCCACTGGCTGCCCACTGCTCCAGGTGTGCACTTGGATGGGTTAAATGCAGAGAACACATTTCACTGCTGGTTATACTCTGTATAATTGTGTATGTGACAAATAAACAATTCTTCTTCATTTCAGTTCATGGTTCAACGACCAAGGCAATGTAAGTATTGTACAATTAACAAAACGATACAGAGGTTTAGTATAAGCTATAGACCCCTTTATAAATGGTGCTGATGGTTTTACTCAGGTGTTTAACTGACTCTTTCCATAACTGCATTCTCTGGTTTCTCTAATGGCTTCATTCATCCCCTTTAGCTCCCCATTGTTTGTACGCGTGATTGTATGTTTATTCGTTTGTTTGTTTGTTTGTTTAGATAAGTTATGTGTGTTAGCATTTAGTTAATACAAGTTTTTTGCACAAATGACATGAATTTCTGATTCTGCCTTTCAAATTAATGTCCCTTTACGATTTCTGATCCTTACTACATGCTCTAATTAATTAATACTTGGGAAAGTATTTTCCGTGGCCACGAAAATAGCCTTTCTTGGAGTTGATATTAAATTACACTGAATATTCGCTAGACGAACAGATTAGTTGATGTTAATTTAATTCTGCTACAGTTACTACTGACAACTGATATAAATAATTATTTATATAAATTTCCCTTTTGAGCTAATTTGCTACACCCCCCCAGGAAAGCAAATTGTCACAGACAGTCTCCCTTTCAGATAATTTGGTGGCGTGGAAGCTACTGCCAATTAGTCTCTCCTTTGGTCATAAGGACTCCACAAGAGGGCTACAGGATACGGTTTGCATATCATCCTTTGCGTTTTAACGGCATGGTCTCCACTACCGTGAAACCAGAACAAGCGTATTCGTTGGCACAGGAAATGCAAGCTCTGCTGGACAAGGAGGTCATAGAACATCTCCCCTTCTAGACAGAGAGTCGAGCTGCTATAGCCAATATTTTCTGGTTCCTAGAAATGATGGGGGTTGCGTCCAGTCTAGATCGTTGCGGGCTGAACCGCTTTCTAAGAAGGTACAAGTTCACAGTCAATGATTGTTTTTCTCAGATCCAATCAGATGATTGGTTATCGACAAATGATCTCAAGGACACACACTTTCATTTAGAAAATGTTCCACAATGCAGGAAGTTCCTGAGGTTTGGGGTAAAGCATACCGGTATCGGGTTCTTCCATTTGGCCTAGCCTTATCACCCTGCACATATGCAAAATGCATCAACGACTGGCTGATTTGGCCCAGTCTTAAGAGCATGCGCTTCAACATCGGGATGTCGTTCTCGCTCATCTTAACTATCTGGAATTTAGACTCAACGCCAAGAAAAGTTTTTTTTTTCTTGCCCAGGGGACAATGTAATTAGGGGTTAACATGATTTAATCATAATGTGGACACAGCTGTCTCCTAAACATGTTGAATCCATTCTGAACACCCTTAAGGATTTCAGGCTAGGCTAGAAAGTTACTGTACATTACTTTCAGAAAGTTATAGGTCTCATGGCGACTGCATCCACATAAAACCTTTGAACATCTTGCACAAGAGACAATAACAGTTGTGGCTCAGAGCCAGGGGATTTAATATAAGGGCCAATCCCTGGAGGCATATAAGGGTTACATGCTAGGGCTTTGTATCCAATCTATGTGGTTCAAATCCCGTTTTTTGGCTTTGGGTCCCACTCTTGGCACGTGTTGTTTTCACAAGATGCTAATGACAGACACTTCCCTCACATGCCGGGGTGTGGTTTTGAATGACCATCCAGCCTACAATGATGAGTTGAACAATGATCACCTGAAGAACCGCAGGAGGCGAAAGAAACATCGCGGGAAACGTGCTGGAATTCGTAACAGACTGAGGGTAAGGGCTCACAGCCCTCCTCTTCCGAGTATTCTGCTTGCTAATGTCCAATCCTTGGAGAATAAGATGGACGATCTTAGAGCCAGGATAAGTTTCCAACGGGACATTAGAGATTGCAACATCCTTTGTTTGACCGAAACATGGCTCTCGCCGCCGGTCCCGGACACCGCTGTAACGCCGTCTGATAACTTCTCTGTTTTACGGATGGACAGATCAGCCGAGGCCGGAAAAACCAAAGGTGGAGGAGTGTGTTTCATGATCAATAAGAAATGGTGTGACTCCAGGAATATCTCCATTCTGTCGCGTTCCTGCTCGCCTAATCTGGAACATCTCTCCATTATCTGCCGCCCATTCTATCTGCCCCGGGAATTTTCATCAGTCGTCGTTACTGCCGTTTATATACCACCACATGCAGATACTAGCTTGTCTTTGTCCAAGCTTCACGACGAGCTCAGCGGATATATCAACAAACATCCTGACGCTGCATGTATTATAACCGGGGACTTTAACAAAGCAAACCTAAAGAAAGTCATGCCGAACTTTCACCAGCATATATCCTGTCCAACCAGAGGACGGAATATACTCGATCACTGCTACACTCCGCTCAAAAATGCCTACAAAGCCCACTCACTGCCGGCTTTCGGAAAATCAGATCATGTCGCAATTTTCCTCACACCGGAATACAAACAACGGATAGTTCAGTCTCCCCCGGTGAAGAAGGAAGTGACGCGCTGGTCCTCGCACTCTGAAGCCACGCTACAAGCGTCCCTTGATGACGTCGACTGGGACATGTTTCGTGCGAGTTCATCTGACGTCAGCGAATTCACGGATGTAGCACTAAGCTTTATCAACACTCTAACCGAACAGGCCACCGAAACGGTAACAATAAAGACGTTCTCAAATCAGAAACCGTGGGTGGACAGATCAATCCGTGATGCGGTTAACCATCGCACTGCCGCATACAACACCGGTATTTTGTCAGGGAACATGCAGGAATACAAAGCATCGTGCTACTCTCTCCGACGGGCAGTTAGAGCCGCTAAACGCCGGTACAAGGAGAAAATTGAGTCACATTTCCAGCTCAATGACTCTCGGCGCATGTGGCAGGGACTGAAGACCATCTGTTCCTCTGGAAACAACTCCTCTGCAGAGGTGAAAGCAGATCCGCTGCTGGCAGAAGAGCTAAACACTTTCTACGGCCGCTTTGAATGCAATGGCGGCGCGACTCTGTCTGTCAGCGCGTCAGAGCAGAGACAGAGCAGCGATCATGTATTCACTCTGTCGGAGGATGAGGTTCGGAGAGAACTAAGGAGAGTGAACGTCAGGAAAGCAGCAGGACCTGATGGGATTACTGGCCGCGTTCTGAGGTCCTGTGCTGATCAGCTTGCTGGTTTGTTTACTTCAATATTCAATGAGTCCCTCGCTACCTCTGTTGTTCCCACCTCCTTTAAAAAATCTGTCATAATCCCTGTGCCTAAGAACAGTAAACCCTCTTGCCTGAATGACTATCGCCCAGTTGCCCTCACATCGACAGTCATGAAGGTTTTTGAGAGACTCTTAAAGAAACACATTTGCTCCTCCATCCCTGCTACCTTGGACCCTCTTCAGTTTGCCTATCGGCCAAATAGGTCTACTGATGATGCCATCTCCCAGGTCCTGCATTCGTCCCTCACACACATTGACAGTAAAAATGGCAACTATGTCAGGCTGCTATTCATAGACTATAGCTCAGCTTTCAACACTATAGTCCCCACCAAGCTGGCTGTCAAACTCTCAGACCTCGGCCTAAACACTTCACTCTGTGACTGGATTCAAGATTTCCTCACCGCCAGACCACAAGTGGTGAAAGTCGGCCAGTTCACCTCCAACTCCATCACTCTGAACGTAGGAGCCCCGCAGGGCTGTGTCCTGAGCCCCCTGCTCTACTCTCTCTACACCCACGACTGCGTGTCCTCACACAGCTCCACTTCTATTGTCAAATTTGCTGATGATACTGTGGTTCTGGGCCTCGTTTCCAACAATGATGAGGCCGCATACCTGCAGGAGGTGGAGAGACTCACATCATGGTGCCAGGACAACTGTCTCTCTCTGAACGTGAGCAAAACCAAAGAGCTGATTGTAGACTTCAGGAAGAGACAGCAGCAGCCCTACACTCCTCTCATGATCAATGGGACCCCTGTGGAGAGGGTGAGCAGCTTCAAGTACCTCGGTGTAAACATCTCCGAGGACCTGACTTGGACTGCACACATCCAAACACAGATCAAGAAAGCCAGGCAAAGACTGTACCATCTGCGACAGCTGAGAAAATTCAGGGTCTCACCAGCTATCCTGAAAACTTTCTATTCAGGCACCATAGAAAGTGTTCTGACTCAGTGCATCTCAGTGTGGTATAATAATGCCACAAACCAGGACTGCAAAGCTCTACAGAGAGTCGTGCGCTTAGCTGAGCGCATCTCAGGGTCTGCTCTCCCCTCTCTGCAGGTCATCTACCTCAAACGCTGCAAAAGCAGAGCTGCTAAAATAATCAAGGACTCAACCCACCCCGGTAACCATCATTTCTGTTTACTGCCATCTGGCAAGCGCTTCAGGAGCACAATGGCAAAAACTGAAAGACTGAGGAGGAGTTTCTTCCCTCAGGCCATCAGGCTCCTAAACTCAGTCTCATAACATCATTACATCCATAGGACTCAATTTTATAAACCGTAAGCACATCCATTATTCTCCATCATCCACACTGCTGCTATGTGTACATACCCAGTACAACCTATTTGCACATTCTCTTGCACATCCGTGTTTTTTTTATTATTATTTTTTTCTTTATTAATATTATTAATCCACAGTATACTGTATTGCACATTTTATCTCATTGCACATCTTACTCATTTTATTTTACTATTTGCTCCCTTTTTCATTCTCACCTATATTTATATATATATTATCTTGTGTTATGTTTCATTGTTTTATTGCTTATGTTATTTTTATTTTATTTTCTATTTTATTATTATTATTATTTTTTTTATTTTAATTATTATTATTATTTATTATTTTTTTTTGCACTTTTATTGAGCGGACCTGTTTGACCTACATTTCACTACTGATTATACCCCGTATGATTGTGTATGTGACAAATAATAAAGAACCTTGAACCTTGAACCTAAGGTCATCTTCTCAATTAGCATATCAATTGCCTCGGAGTGATGGCTGTATTTCAGGCCCTTAAATACATCCTCTACCATGTCCTAGTGTGGGGGGACAAGACTGTGGTAGTCACTTACTTAAATCTTCAGGGCAGACACAGCAGGTTCTGTTTGTATGTGGGACAAGATCTTGTCCATTAATGCTATTTATATTCTGGGGCATTTGAATGTTGGAGCAGATTCACTGTCCATACAAGCTGGGAAACAGCACAAGGTCCCCTCTACTTCTCTCAGACTCGTCCAACTTTCCTATATCTGGACACAAAGGCTCATACATGGCCCAAGCTGCGTCTTTACGCATTTCCTCCAATCGCTCTGCTCCCAGTAGTCCTGGCCAAGGTATGTCAACAAGGGTCTCACCTATTATTGATAGTGCCCGTTGACCGACCAGAGTGTGAAATATCATACATAACATTATATATAATGTGGGTTATTCCGGTCAGGAGAGTTATCCTATCTCAGGCACAGGGGACAGTATTTCATCCCCGGCCTGAGTTCTGGAACCTTCACCTCTGGCCCCTGAGGGGGACCACAAGAGATGCTGGTTTTCCAACAGATGTACTACAGACTCTTCTGATTGCTAGGACTCCTTCCACTTGAAGAAGTTATGCCCTCAGATGGTGCTTTTTCAAAAGGTGGTGTATTGCACAATATGCAGACCAAGTGCGTTGCCAAGTTGTTTCAGTGCTGGAGTTCCTGCAAGATAAATTGTCCTCAGGCACATGTCCTGGTACTCTCAGAGTCTATGTTGCCAATATTTTTGCTCGCCGTGTTCTGATTGATGGTACTTCTGTGAGAAAGCACCTTTCAGTCGCCCACTTCATTCATGGAGCTCACCAGTTGAGGCCGTGCACCAGAGCAACAGTCCCTTCATCTGACTTGGTATTAGTGCCCAAATCGTCTGGATGGGACCCCATTTTGAACCACTTGAGTCAGAGCCTGTCAGGTTTCTGACTCTAAAGATGTTTTTTTATCATGGCTATTACTTCTCTGAGGAGAATTGTGGATTTTCAGGCTCTGTCAGTCTCATCATCCTACTTAGACTTTACTCCTTGGCTGGTCAAGCTATTTTTCATCCTCACCCTATTAACTTCCAAAAGTTAAATTCTCGGCCGTATATCCGGTTGTTCTTGAATCCTTCTGACCTCTGCCGTTCATGACACCAGAGCAAGAAGGACTTCACTTACTGTGTCCAGTATATGCTCTTCAGATTTACATTCACCGCATTAGCCATTGACGTAAGTCGGGGCAGCTGTTCATATGCTATGGCTGCCACTAGACAAACAATGTCACTTTGGGTGAGGGATGCTATTGCCCTAGCCTACAAGGCGTGCAGTCAAGCTTCACCTTTAGGAGTAAGGGCCTATTCAACCAGGTGGGTTGCATCCTATGCTAAGGCTCTGGCAAGAGGTGTCCCCTTGCATCAAGTGTGTGGTGCGGCAGGCTGTTCCTGATGACTGTAACCCTGTTCCCTGAAAAAGCGGGAACGAGATGCTGTGCCTCAATGCCGCACTGTAGGAGTGCCTGGACTTCTCTCCAGAAAAAGGTTTAACCTGAAGATGTGTACGTCTCATGTCTATTTATAACCTGCAGGTGCACATAATCAAATTACTTCACTGACTGAGGTTATTTAACCCAATTATTCATGTGTTTGGCACACATGCTTCACAGCCAGTCGAACAAAGAATGTTCTCCCATTAGCGTTATTGAAACGCTGCATCTCGTTCCCGATTTTTCAGGGATCAAGGTTACAGTCAAGTAACCCGAAACTTTCTCTCGAACTCGAACATTCCCGGTTCTTAATTTATTCAACAGATTCGGGAATTATGTAAAGCTTTTCAGCATATTCCATTCCTATTGGTGTCTGGATTATATCAAACTAGTAATAAAGGGTATTGCTACACTTAAAAAGGGTAGCAGAAAACCACCTCACTGGTTAATCAACAGTTTTTTTTCTCTCGATGTTGATATTTTTATTTTTTTTACCTTTGGAACTGAGTACTGTTTAGAGTAAGTGAAGACTGTCCTCCTCAAATATCCCAGCAGTGCCTCCAGAATGTTATACCCTGAATAGGGGGGAAATATTATTATAAGTGGAAATTCCAGCAGCATTCTATCTACTATATATTTTGCAGATTGCGAAAACACATGAGAGTTCCCCCTAGTATATTGTCAGGCAAAACTAATCAATCACCAACATACCTTAATTTGACTAAGAGATCACAGATTCACAAGAAACCATGGACTTGAACTTTGAGGGCAGTCGTGGCTCTAACGGATAGAGCGTCAGACTTGTAACCTGAGGTTGTGGGTTCGAATCTCGGCTCCGGCAGGAATTGTCCACGACTGAGGTGAGACACCTTGAGCAAGGCACCGAACCCCCAACTGCTCCCCGGGCACCGCAGTGTCGGCTGCCCACTGCTCCAAGTGTGTGTGCATTTGGATGGGTTAAATGCAGAGAACACATTTCACTGCTGGTTATACTCTGTATAATTGTGTATGTTACAAATAAAGCTCATCTGAGCTTAATAATTAAAAAAAAGAAAATTGAGTGAAATGTCCACAAATTTGGTACTCGCAGAGCGCGCCTGTCGTGTGACTGTGAGCGCTCAGAAAAGGAGAGCACGAGTATGGCCTAAAATGATTAATGGCTTAAAAAGACGTGAAAATATATATTTTTTTATGATGATGCAACAATGACCGATTAAAAAATTGATAATTCTGTCAACTGTACCGAAACGTGAGGTAAAGTCTTGTAATGCAGCGTACAGCAGCTCTAGATGCACCGATGTGAAGAGAAGGTAAATGAGAAAGGACGCGGTGCTGAATCACTCACGCTGTTTTCAAATGACTGATTTGATCTGATGATTTGTGTGAATTTATTTACTCATCTAATCTATATACGCTATATTGAATACATTTTTTGCAGTAATTTCTCTCATTTTAAAGTTGAAAGCTGCGGGAATGAGTAATGCGATATATGCATTAAACATAATTCTATGATACAGGGGATTGTGAAATCGATTTCCATGACTTTTACAAAACTTTATTGGTTTATTTATTTTTCAAATCGATAAAGGCTTGGAAATTGCTGTTTTAAAATTCCATGACTTTTCTGGGTTTTTTTCATGTCCGTACGAACCATGAATGTGACGATCGTGTGTGGGTCGTGTTCGGTTATCTAAACCAGACAAAAATAGATGCGGGCGGTTGGCGGGTGGATAATTAATTTGAGGCTGCGGATTCGGGTGACGTTTTAGCTCATCCGCGCATCACTACCGTAGATGAATTTTCTTAAAGGTGGGTCTAATGAGGAGATGGCGAGTCGGGATCTCCAACTTCATCCTTGCGACTCCGACTTAGAAAACACTAGTTTATCAATATTAATATAAAATTTCCCATAAAATTCCCCATAAAGTAAAATAGTAAAATATTATATTTTACACTACTGTCATCATCAGGTTTTGGGGACTTTGATTTTGCCACACACACGGCAACGGCAAACATGCTGATTTACTTCCGGTTTGTCGTTGACGCGTGTTCTGAGCTGAATCTCCGCCAAGCCAATTGTTTATCGTCTATTTTCTATCTTAAATTCCGATTTGATACACAATAATTTGTGTTTCTATAACGTGTGAATATATTCCCGATCGCATTCTGCAACGAGAATAATCAGAGCGGCTTGTTATCGCAAGTTTTATTTTGATTTCCCAAGTCCGCTATTAGCTTTAGCCCGTTAGCAAAGCCAGCGCGGGTTCCGCTAACACAGATAATAACCCCTTTTCACACACGCATACACACATTTAACATTGTTTCACTGTTACTTGCTTAAATGGCAGATTCGTGTCTACCTTTGTGTGCAGGTGAGGACACGTTTGAGCTGCATTCGGCGCAGCTGGAGCTGGACGCCGTGGAGACACGGATCCGCGAGCTGCTTGGGAAACAGGCCCAGCTGAGGAAACGGATAGCAGCGCTGGAAACATCTCAGGCTGACGCTCATAAGTCCGGGGTAAGTATGCAACGCGCTGCTAACGCTCCCACCACCTCTACTCCGTGTGTTTTCTCTGCACAGGCCCGTGCACCCGGGACGCGATCGTCACAGATGGCCTTCACTCCGGCGCCGGGAAACCACGGACCCTGGGTGCAGCAGCGGAAGACGCGATCCAGGCCCCGGGCGACGACTTCTCCCCCCCGGTCTTCGACATCTCATCCCGGAACCGCTTCGCCCCTCTCTACGAGACTGATCGTGACGCTGTGGTCATCGGAGACTCAATCGTCCGGCATGTCCGTGCTACATTAGCTGAAGGTAAAGTGCACACTCATTGTCTCCCTGGTGCTCGTGTTCTTGATGTTTCTGTGCAGATACCCGCAATCCTGAAGGATGATGAAAGCGTTGCAGCTGTTGTGATTCACGCGGGGTCTAACGACACCAGGCTGCGGCAGACGGAGACACTGAAGAGGGACTTCAGGAGCCTGATCGAGACAGTACGCAGCACATCGCCAGCGACGACGATCATCGTGTCAGGACCTCTTCCCACGTATCGACGAGGACACGAACGGTTCAGTAGACTGTTTGCTTTAAATGAATGGTTGTTTTCATGGTGTACAGAGCAGAAAATTCTCTTTGTCAATAATTGGAATCTTTTCTGGGAGCGTCCTAGGCTATTTCGTGCTGATGGCCTGCACCCCAGCAGACTCGGTGCGGAACTCCTGTCGGACAACATCACCAGGACGCTACGCTCTATGTGACTAGTAAGCCAATTCTCCAATAACAGCTATGATGACTTTTGTTCTACCCACTTAAATGATAAAGGTACTTGCAGTGTCCAATCTATACAGACTGTGTCTGTTCCCCGAATATTGAGTTCAAAATATAAATTTAATGCAGGATCTAGAACAAATCTGATCGTGATTAAACCAGAAAAATGCAAAATAAATGAACAAAAACAATTTTTAAAACTTGGGCTCCTAAATATCCGATCACTCACACCGAAAGCAGTTATTGTAAATGAAATAATCACAGATAATAGTTTTGATGTACTCTGTCTGACTGAAACCTGGCTTAAAACAAATGATTATTTTGGTCTAAATGAATCTACTCCACCAAGCTACTGTTATAAGCACGAGCCTCGTCAGACTGGTCGTGGCGGCGGTGTCGCAACAATATATAGTGATATTCTCAATGTTACTCAGAAAACAGGATACAGGTTTAACTCATTCGAAATACTTATGCTCAATGTTAAACTGTCAGATAAGCAAAATAAATCTGTCCTATCTCTTGCTCTGGCTACTGTGTATAGACCGCCAGGGCCATATACAGATTTTCTAAAAGAATTTGCAGATTTCCTCTCAGACCTATTGGTTACTGTCGATAAAGCACTAATTGTTGGAGATTTTAACATTCACGTTGATAATACAAATGATGCATTAGGACTTGCGTTTACTGACCTAATAAACTCTTTTGGTGTCAAGCAAAATGTCACGGGCCGACACATCGTTTAATCATACGCTAGATTTAATAATATCGCATGGAATTGATCTAACTGATATAGATATCATACCTCAAAGTGATGATGTTACTGACCATTTCCTTGTATCATGCATGCTGCATATTACTGATATTAACTATATGGCTCCGCGTTATCGCCCAGGCAGAATTATTATTCCAGCCACTAAAGACAGATTCACAAATAACCTGCCTGATTTATCTCAACTGCTCTGTGTACCCATAAATACAGATGAACTAGACACAATTACTAGCAACATGGGAACTATTTTCTCCAATACGTTAGAAACTGTTGCACCCATCAAATTAAAAAAGGTTAGAGAAAAACGTGCTGCGCCATGGTACAACAGTTATACCCATTCTCTCAAGAAAGAAACTCGTATTCTTGAGCGCAAATGGAGAAAAGTAACTTGGAAGTCTTTAGAATTGCGTGGAAAAACAGTATGTTCAGCTATAGACAGGCTCTAAAAACTGCAAGAACCGAGTATATCTGCAAACTCATAGATAATCACCAAAACAATCCAAGGTTTTTATTTAGCACAGTGGCTAGATTAACAAATAAACAGATGTCACCCGATCTAAATATTCCCTCACAGTTTAATAGTAATGACTTTATGAATTTCTTTACTGATAAAATAGATAATATCAGAAATACAATAACAAACGTAGATTCTACAGCGTCTAGTACTTCAGCATCATTCATCGCACCCAAAGAAATACTGCAGTGCTTTACAACGATAGGACAGGATGAGCTAAATAAACTTATCACTGCATCTAAACCAACAACATGTTTATTAGATCCTGTACCAACTAAACTATTGAAAGAGTTGTTACCTGTTGCAGAACAACCGCTTCTCAATATTATTAACTCCTCGCTATCTTTAGGTCACGTCCCAAAACCATTTAAGCTGGCAGTTATTAAGCCTCTTATTAAGAAACCAAAATTAGATCCTTGTGAACTGGCAAATTACAGGCCCATTTCAAATCTTCCGTTTATGTCGAAAATATTAGAAAAAGTAGTGTCTGCTCAATTGTGCTCCTTTTTGCAAAAAAATGATATCTATGAAGAATTTCAGTCAGGTTTCAGGCCCCGCCATAGCACAGAAACGGCACTTGTTAAAATTACAAATGACTTGCTTCTTGCGTCAGACAAAGGCTGCATCTCGTTGCTAGTTTTACTTGATCTTAGTGCTGCGTTCGACACTATAGATCATGACATACTGATAGATCGATTACAAAACTATACAGGTGTTCAAGGGCAGGCTCTAAGATGGTTTAGATCCTACCTGTCCGATCGCTACCACTTTGTTTATTTAAACGGGGAGTCATCTCAATTATCACCAGTAAAGTATGGAGTACCACAAGGATCTGTCCTAGGTCCTCTATTATTTTCATTATATATGCTGCCCCTTGGTAATATTATTAGAAAATACGGGATTAGTTTCCATTGCTATGCTGATGACACTCAACTATATATCTCAACAAAACCAGATGAAACCTCTAAACTATCTAAGCTAACGGAGTGTGTTAAAAATATAAAAGATTGGATGACCAGTAATTTTCTCCTATTAAATTCAGATAAGACAGAGATATTAATTATTGGACCTAAAAACAGTACACAGAATCTCTTGGATTACAATTTGCAACTAGACGGATGTAATGTTACTTCCTCTACAGTTAAAAATCTGGGTGTTATATTAGACAGCAACCTATCTTTTGAAAATCATATTTCCAATGTTACAAAAACAGCATTCTTCCATCTTAGAAACATTGCCAAGCTACGGAACATGTTAAGTGTTTCTGATGCAGAAAAGTTAGTTCATGCATTCATGACCTCTAGACTGGACTATTGTAATGCACTGCTAGGTGGTTGTCCTGCATCTTCAATAAACAAGCTACAGATAGTACAAAATGCTGCGGCTAGAGTCCTTACCAGGTCAAGAAAATATGACCATATTACTCCAATTTTACAGTCTCTGCACTGGCTACCTATTAAATTTCGTATCAGTTACAAAATATTATTACTTGCCTATAAAGCCCTAAATGATTTAGCTCCTGCGTACCTAACTAATCTTTTATCACGCTACAATCCAACCCGCTCCCTTAGGTCGCAAAACTCTGGACTCTTGGTAGTACCTAGGATAGCAAAGTCCACAAAAGGAGGTAGAACTTTTTCATATCTGGCTCCTAAACTATGGAATAGCCTTCCTGAAAACGTTCGGGGTTCAGACACACTCTCTCTGTTTAAATCTAGATTAAAGACGCATCTCTTTAGCCAAGCATTCATATAATGCATCTCACAATCTTGTACTGCCAGTCTATCTGAACAAATGCACATTATTATGCTTTAGCTTGGGTTATACTGATAATTTCATCCAGGGTTATTCCTGGATGGAGCCGCTGCTACGCTAATTGTCTTACTGTTTCTATGTTACTGCCACGGGATTAACATCCCGTGGTAGTTAGGAATTACACAAGCTTCAGTCTGGATCCTACCCTTTAACGATCTGTGATGACCGAACACCTGAGAAGAGACGATGACAACCCCTCCGAGATGAGCCCCAGAGACAGATCTCCAGTGAGGACCTCGTCACCTAGACATCCATCGGGGTGGACAGAACCAGTGGACCACTTACACTCTGACTTTGCTGCAGTTGGAACAAACTACTGATTCGTCTGGCCGGAGGGGAACTGGCCCCCGACTGAGCCTGGTTTCTCCCAAGGTTTTTTTCTCCATTCTGTCACCGATGGAGTTTTCGTTCCTTGCCGCTGTCGCCTCTGGCTTGCTCAGTTGGGGACACTTCATTTCCAGCACAATCATCGACTTGATTGCACAGATATTATTTAAACTGAACTAAGCTGGACAATGCCATTACTAAATTCAATAATGAAATGCATTCAGCAGATAATTGAGTGTTAAATCCTGTCATTTTACATTATTGACAAAATTTGCCTATTTTGATATTGTGCAGTGCTTTGTTACAATTTGTATTGTTAAAGGCGCTATATAAATAAAGGTGATTTGATTTGATTTGATAAAGTTAACATTCATACCGACCCAAGACCAACATCAATATCACTTTAAGCTCTCTGACGTGCTGTCTCTGCTATACACAAACACACACACATACACACACACACACACACACACACACACACGCTACTAAGAGGTAAACTTTTATTATAGGCCTCAAACATAAATACCACCACCGACAATCATGCCCACAAATATCAATACAGACAAAACTCTGCCAAAATGCAGCTTTTCCCAAAGCATTGGGAACTTTGAATCACTCCTCACGCTCCAACTTCTCCCTGATGCTCTGCATGGTCAACTGTCACCTGTATGCTAATGCGTGCGCATGTGTTGCTTACTTGCCTATTGCATAGGCGATGTATAATATATATAATATAATTATTATAACAATATTTAATACAGTACATGTTTGGCGTGCACGTATTTGAGCACAATAAAAGGCGAGAAGCTAAATGAGCCCGAGCCCGATCTGAACCCGATCTGTCAACAAAAAAAAAGTCCCGAACCCGGCTGAATGGACTCAGCGTGTCGGGGCCCGTCAGATCCCAACGGGCTTGCAGGGCTCTAGTACATACCAGCTTCGTGTAATATTGAGTCAGAAACGCCTCCACTGCTGAAAATCCCGGTTTAGTTATGGAGGTAAGGGTCCACGGAACAACATCAGATCGAGCACTTTAGTCCAACAAAGCAATAATGTTGTTCTATGGATGGATATTCCTTCGTTTACGTCTCCTTTCTTCGGGGATAGTTATTGTTTGTATCCGTTTTGGAAAAGCTCACGCTCAAAAAACTCTGTCTTTTGTTTGTAAAAAACAACATGGTTTTGTAGTATATGGTGTTACATGTAGAATGAGACCCCCCCCCCCCCAAAATAAAAAAAATAAAACGTGGACAAATAAACACGGATAATTGTTTATTTGAATTCTGGCGCTCTCTCCCGAGGGCTGCGACACACACTGTGACGTACCTGTCATCTAATGTGGTGAACTTAGCGATCGGCTTTTTAGAGAAAATAAACCTTTTTTTTATATACGTATGTGTATGCATGTTTTGTGGGGAATGTCGCTGTATCTGTATGATTAACATCTGTGTGGTCTGATAATCAGCTGTGATTTCTCTGACTGAAAAGGGCTATCACTATGAATGCCGATCGGCCGTTATGGACTATATGGCCCAAATCTGTCTGATTATAATTTGTATTACCGCACATCGGTGTGTGATTACTGACTAACAGCAATCAGTGTGAATGTCTGATCATATCAGTGTATGTCTTGCAATCAGAGTATGTACGTGAGTATGTACTGCATACAAAGCATTTATTTATTTTTTTATACTTAAATTATTATTATTTATTTTTTTGTGGTCAAACAAATCACTTATATGATGTGATCATCTAAGATTCTGTCTATAATAATTTTATAATTGAAAAACCTACAGTTGTATGTATAATGACTAAAGTATTTTAATGGTTTGTAGAACTTTTCAATACATTTGAAGATCAAATTGTAACCATGCAGTCGTCAGCTAGAGTATCACATCAGATAGTGCACTGTAGATCCCCTGATGAACAATTCCATTCATTCTGTACTATAGGAGAGGAATAATTGTATAAAAGTGTTAAATCAGCTAAACAAACAACATGTATGTTAGAGACCCTATTCCATCTAAACTACTAAAATGAGGTGCTTCCAGAAGCCATGAATCCTCTTTGGCTAATATTAATTTTTTTATTGTCATTAGGTCCACACAAAACTCTCATTAACCTCTCATAAAAAAACACAACTTGACCCCAAAGTTCTAGTAAATACAGATCGATCTCGAATATCACTTTTCTGTCAAAGTGACTAGAAACAGTCCTCTCAATTATATTCCTTCTTAGATAAAAAAATTATATCTGTGAGGTTTTCCAGTCAGGATTTAGACCATCTCATAGTGCTGGGGACTGCTCTCATTACAGTGACAAATGACTTCTCTTATCATCCAATCGTGGTTGTTTCTCTCTATTAGTGCTATTGGATCTTAGAGCTGCTGTTCGACACTATCAATCAAATATTATTTTGAATAGACTAGAAAACCTTTGTTGGCATTAGTGGAAGTGCACTAAGCATAGTTCAAATTGTAATTATTCTGACCGCCATAAATTCGTAGCAGTGAATGATGAGTAATATCA
>CM049803.1:434465-527802 GCA_027422405.1 Ptychobarbus kaznakovi | reverse complement strand
ATAATGGTTTATCAACTCAATTGTACATTTCTCTGTAATTCTAATCTACTCGATCCTATCAATTTAATAAAAACATCAATACATTTTAATTAAAACCACAATTTCTAATTTTTAATTCTAATTTCAGTCGCAACACAAGTTTGGCTCTACCTGTTAGACCTTACTTCATCTCCTTAGGTGATCTGATTAACTGGGCTAAAAATGTAATAAGGTTCCCTTTACTTGGGCCTGAGCGTAGATAGCGCTCCCCTTAGTGCTGGCTTGGTGAAGTGACATTGCCTCAATCGTGGGTCACAGCAAGCAGAGTCACCTGTTCCGACATAACCTGGTTGGGCTGCGGGGGAAACCGAATAACTCTGTTCTAGTATTGCAAAGTGACAGCACGCAGCAGGCCTAGCAATCGGGTATCGGATGAGGAGTCAACAGGCTGACTGGGCGAAGGTGCGGATATACCAACCTGGGTAACTATTGACGAGGTACGTCGGACTTCGGGTCCGTGCTGACGGATAGCCCCGGGATTTAGCCCGCCCCTCTTCAGGCCAGCAGTCGTTGACGTGCCTCACCCGAGTCCCAGCCCGGTTGTATTTGAGAGGATCACTGCAATTCGATGGGGACTTAGTGTTCTGAAAAACCCTTACAGGATCTCACCTGGTGCACTCGGACAGGGGGGACCTTGCTGCTGGGCACCGCAGAAGCAATGTAATTTCTCGCCGAGCTTAGGGTATAAGGACGTTAACCTTCCAATTAGAAAAACCCCAAAAGGAAATTAAGGTTTCCTCAAAACTTAGGTCAGTTTGTTTTACCCTGTAAAACAGCAAAACCAACCCCCTAAGTGTATCGACTCAACAGCGCCACCATGCTGCCCCCTTATTATTAGTCCTAAACCTTGGGAGCAAACCCTCACTTCTAATTTCCTCTTCTCTTTTCTCCCTGTTGCTATATTCTAATTTGACAACTGCTACTGTTTTCTGAGATTTTGCCTGTGGGAAGATCATGAGCAGAGAACTTTCGCAATTGAGCAGGTATTTGTGAAACTTGAAAACCAAGTTTCAAAACTGTTTTCTATTTAACTTCCTCTATTGTGAAATCCTACCCCTCCAAGTTAAAGCAGGTCAATAAGAAGATAGGCATCGGCAAAATTTTAAGCACGCACGAGAGACACGCTAACCAGCGTTGTGGTGTAAATTTAGCCATTAAGGGACCAGTACAGTCATTGCTATTGTTTTCCTAATAGTTCATGCTAAAAAAACTGGGTCTTGGTTGTAAAAAAACACATGGTTTTGTACCATACAGTGTTACACACAGAATGAGACCATCCCAAAAAAGAAAATTGAAAAAAAAACGGAAAATTGTTTCTTTGAAATCTGGCACGCTCTCTTGAAGGCTGTGACGCACGCTGTGATGTACCTGTCTGATAGAGGTGGAACTTAGCAATCTGCTTTTTGGACAAAATAAACATTTTTTTCAACATTTTTAATATATGTGTATGTGTGTTTTGTGGGGAATGTGGCTGTATCTGTATGATTAGCATCTGTGTGGCTGATAATCAGATTTCTCTGACTAAATGAGGGCAGTATAATGCTGATCAGCCGTTATGGACTATATGGCCCATATCTGTATCATTATCATCTTTATTACCCCTTATTTCATGCATTTTTATATGAAATACCTTTTTATTTTATTTTTATTCAGTGTGGTACACTTTTTTCAAGCAAAAAGTCTCTATAACTTTTTATATCTTGAGCTTTATCAACTCGGGATTATGGATAGTAAGCCCAACGGGTCTCTTTGCAAAAACACCAAAATTGTGTGTGTAGCACACTGAAGTCAGCAACTGTTATAATTTTAAGTTAGGTAGGTATTTTTCAACTGTGAGTCCTAAAATGGGGAGTGCTGGCTAACAGGTTAAAGTGGATTTTGGCCACTCTTAGCAGGTTATGCTGGTCTTAGCTGTTTTTTTTTTATTACTGAATCAACGGTTTTAAAGTGGTTTTTGGCTACTCTTTAGCAGGTCAAGCTGTTTTTAGCTGTTTTTTTGTTTTTACTGAATAAACTGGTTTTAAAGAGTAAAGCTTCCCGTGTATGTACTATTTCTAATCTATTTAAACTCATTCAAATGTATATAATATTTATAATATATCTATCTATCCATTTATCCATCCATCCATCATATATATCTATCCATCCATCATATCTATCTATCTATCTATCTATCTATCTATCTATCTATCTATCTATCTATCTATCTATCTATCTATATCTATCTATCTATCTATCTATCTATCTATCTATCCTGTCTGGTGACAGACAGTAAAATATAAGTCTAGACTAGACTATGAACTAAGACTGGGTAAAAAAGACTGGCTCCATAATGCTAGCTAGGCGAGCGATAAATGCTAAACACTACTCGGTCGTGAGAAAGAGGAAGTCCATCGCTTCTGTAGAGAGTGTGAGAGTAGAGAGGCTGTAGCCATGTGCGCAATCAGAGTGAAATGGATTGTGGGAAACTGAAGTCCAGTGTATGATGTAGTAATAGTATGTGTATTGTGAGAATCAATATGATAGAAGGGAGACCTCTGTGAAAATTGGACAGAAAGCCATGCCCCAGGTTCATGACACTTATGTTGATTATGTCATTTGAAGGCCGAGTCTGTTCAGTAGGCATTGTAAAGTGGAGCTCCGTTGTCAAGGTCCCACCCAAAGTCCACAAACTTACATAATTAATTGTTACCAAATTATTTATATAAAACAAACAAAAAACAAAACAAATAAATAAATACATACATAAATAAGTAATTGCTAGATACCAATAAAATACATTTTGTCTACATAACCTATATGTAGAGGTCTGATTAATTTCCCGAAAAAAATGCATTAACGGTCTGTAACTCTGGTGTAATTTAAACGGGAGCAGGTGGTCTAACAAAATCCTGTTCCCGACGTACATTCAGAACAGCATATCTGCGCTTTATTCTTATAGACCACAGGTACAGCCCGCACTCAGGACTGTTATGCACGTGCTGCATGCCTGAACAGTGCTTTCTGCATCACAAGTTTAATTTGCGGGGTCTGTGCCCGCAGCAAGTATATAACGGTTCTCAGAGAAGGCTGAACCGGTGGTAAATTTAAGGCCCTCAGACAGAACAGGGAGGTTGTCGATCAGTGACAGAGCAGAATAAGGATGTAGCAAAAAAGTGTGGATGCGCTGTTCAACTCGGGTTTGTTTATATTTTGCTTAGAAATTTTAAATGACAGATGTCATATATATTTATTTATTTTTCTTTGCGACACTTTCACAGAAAAATTTAGTATTTTGACAAGACGAATAGCATAGCTAATAGGTAATTTTTGTACAACCTACATTTTTATTTTCTCTCTGGGACACAAAAAAACAGTCCCACGCAGACCTCTACCTACATATCTCACATATCTTGCAAAATGAAGCACTGCATTCAAAATATCACAAACACATCTCAAAAGCAAACATTTGCAAACACCTTTGCATAATATTAATTCCTGTTAGATTTTTGGTGTATTACATAGATGATTGTGAGTTATTTTTTTGCAAAAAGTGTTTTATTAAATTGAAAACTGAGTCAAAGGCTGATAATTGGTGTATGGTTTTGCAGATTTTGTGTGTGGTTCTGGTTTTTGAGTATCAGGTTTCAGATATTGTGTGACAAGTAAAGATTTTGTGTGTAAGCAATTTAAAAAAACTCTAATATTAGCTTAAGCATAGCCTATGTTTTAATATATTTATTTATTTACTTACTTATATACTGCTGGATGAAGTATAACATATGAATATTACAAGGAGGGCAACTGATAATCCAGCTCAAGGCAGTGTCAGTAGACGGACATAGTTTTTAAAAACTGTTCTGTTCCACCTAAAACCAGACAGATGGCCAACCTATTTTACATTTTTATATTAAACAGACGGCAACTATTGCTGAATTCAGCCTTATCGTGTTCAGTTCCTTACATCTTACCTCACATTCTTCAAGTGTTAAAAAAGGCTGTTAATATATATATATATATATATATATATATATATTTAAATTTACATAGCAACGGGCCAGCCCCCATCGTGGCCCACCAGGAAAACTCTCAGTGCTCCAGATGGCCAGTCCACCCCTGATCAAAACTATTTTACATTATATATTATAATGATATTTCAGTTTGGCTCGTGTCCTATTAATTTATATGATGGGCGGGGTTTATGACCTATACTGTAGCCAGCATTAAATGGGTGACTGAAATGTTTTGGATTAATTTTATAGGACATCTGCAGCACACTTGGTCTGCATGTCTCAAGGTCAGCTCTGGGGCGATAGAAAAAAAAATGTCCACAGGATCTGGTTTGCAGTTTAACCAATAAGATGATCAAGGTCCTCATAACTTTAATGTTGTTTTTTAAAACACTCCATAATCTTTCTCCAACTTATCTCGCTGAGTTGTTGCACTCACACAAATCAGTGAGACCGCTCATATCCAGGTTTTTAGGAATTGTATTAATTCCTATGTCCAAACTAAAACACTGTGGTGATCAAGCATTTGCAGTTGTTGGCCCAACACTTTGGAACAGTTTTCCTGTTGCCATCCAAATTATTTCGGAATGATGATCTTTAAAACTATACTTAAAGTTGGCATGACTTATTGAAAATTCTTATTTTTTAATGGAATACTGTAGTGTTTATTATAAATAATTTATCCGTGTTCTTCATTATTATTTTTTTTAATTCATGTGCCTTTTTAATCTTTAATCAACAATGTTAATCTCCCCTTCACCCCTCAAAATGACTCATATTTTCTCTTCCGGTCACGAGCGATGGAGCAAGGGCGGAGCTAGTAATGTAAGGGGTAAACGCTGGGATAAACGACAAGGGGCATAAATGCATTGAGCAGTGCTGATGTGAGGCATGGGGAGTATATTACCCTTAAAAATGTAAAGGATATTAGGATACAAGGTTCAAGGTTCAAGGTTTCTTTATTTGTCACATAAAAAATTATACAGTGTATAATCAGAAGTGAAATGTAGTGAAATCAGGTCCGCTCAGTGGACGGTGCAAAAGAATAGAAAATAAAAATTATATAAAAGTAACACAACACAAGAGCATATATATGTTAAAAAAAGAGAAATAAGAGTAAAATGTGCAATGGAATAAAAAGTGCAAAAACAATAAGATGTGCAAAAAAACAGTACACTGGGGCTTAATAAATAGTAATGTGAACAAGAGGGATGTGCAAACGGGTTGTGCAGGGAATGTACACATAGTAGCAATACGGGTGATGAGAATATGGATGTTTTACAGTTAACAATCTTGTAAGTGTTTATGAGACTGGGTTTGTGTTAAGTAGCCTGATGGCCTGAGGGAAGAAGCTCCTCCTCAGTCTCTCAGTTTTTGCCATCATGCTCCTGAAGCGCTTGCCAGATGGCAGTAAAATGAAGAGATGGTTACCGGGGTGAGTTGAGTCTTTGATGATTTTAGCAGTTCTGCTTTTGCAGCATTTGAGGTAGATGTCCTGCAGAGAGGGGAGAGCAGACCCTGAGATGCGCTCAGCCAAGCGCACGACTCTCTGTAGAGCTTTGCAGTCCTGGTTCGAGGAATTACCATACCACACTGAGATGCACTGAGTCGGTACGCTTTCTATGGCCCCTGAATAGAAAGTTTTCAGGATAGCTGGAGAGACCCTGAATTTCCTCAGCTGTCGCAGATGGTACAGTCTTTACCTGGCTTTCTTGACCTGTGTTTGGATGTGTGCAGTCCATGTCAGGTCCTCTGAGATGTTTACAACGAGGTACTTGAAGCAGCTCACCCTCTCCACAGGGGTCCCACTGATCATAAGAGGAGTGTAGGGCCGCTGCTGTCTCTTCCTGAAGTCCACGATCAACTCTTTAGTTTTTCTTACGTTCAGAGAGAGACAGTTGTCCTGGCACCATGATGTAAGTCTCTCTACCTCATCCAAGTATGCGGCCTCGTCATCGTTGTTAATGAGGCCCAGAACCACAGTATCATCCGCAAATTTAACGATGGAAGTGGAGCTGTGAGAGGACACGCAGTCGTGGGTGTAGAGAGAGTAGAGCAGGGGACTCAGGACACAGCCCTGTGGGGCTCCTATGTTCAGGGTGATGGAGTTGGAGGTGAACTGGCCGACTTTCACCACTTGTGGTCTGGCATAAGTAATCCCATCGGGTCCTGCTGCTTTCCTGATGTTCACTCTCCTTAGTTCCCTCCGAACATCATCCTCTGACAGAGTGAATACATGATCATCGCTGCTCTGTCTGCTGCTTCCTGACGTGCTGATCGGCAGATTTGCGCCGCCATTGCATTCAAAGCGGCCGTAGAAGGTGTTTAACTCTTCGGCCAGCAATGGATCTGCTCTCACCTCTGCGGAGGAGTTATTTCCAGAGGAACAGATGGTCTTTAGTCCCTGCCACATGCGTCGAGAGTCATTGAGCTGGAAATGTGACTCAATGCAACATCCGTGAATTCGCTGACGTCAGATGAACTCGCCCGGAACATGTCCCAGTCGACGTCATCAAGAGACGCCTGTAGCGTCACTTCAGAGTGGGAGGACCAGCGCGTCACTTCCCTCTCCACCGGCGGTTCATGAACGATCCTTTGTTTGTATTCCGGTGTGAGGAAAATGGCGACATGATCTGATTTGCCAAAGGCCGGCAGTGAGTGGGCTTTGTAGGCATTTTTGAGCGGAGTGTAGCAATGATCGAGTGTATTCTGTCCTCTGGTTGGACAGGATATAAGCTGATGAAAGTTCGGCATGACTTTTTTGAGGTTGGCTTTGTTGAAGTCCCCGGCATTGATACATGCAGCGTCAGGATGTTTGTTGATATATCCACTGAGCACATCGTGAAGTTTGGACAGAGCCAAGCTAGTGTCAGCTTGTGGTGAAATGTAGACAGAAGTAATAACGATTGATGAAAATTCCCGGGGCAGATAGAATGGGCGGCAGATAATGGAGAGATGTTCCAGATGAGGCGAGCAGGAACGCGACAGAATGGAGATATTTCTGGGATCACACCATTTTTTGTTAATAAAGAAACACACTCCACCACCTTTGGTTTTTCCGGCCTCGGCTGTTCTGTCCATCCGTAAGACAGGAAAGTTATCAGACGGCGTTACAGCGGTGTCCCGGACCGTCGGCGTGAGCCATGTTTCGGTCAAACAAAGGATGTTGCAATCTCTAATGTCTCATTGGAAACTAATCCTGGCTCTAAGATCGTCCATCTTATTCTCCAAGGATTGGACATTAGCGAGCAGAATACTCGGTAGAGGAGGACTGTGAGCCCTTTTTCTCAGTCTGTTACGAATTCCAGCGCGTTTCCCACGGTGTTTCCTTCGTCTCCTGGGATTGTTCAGGTGGTCATTGTTCAACTCGTTGTTCCAAAGTATCTCCAATGGCCACGCTGGGTCCGTGGATAAAGTGACCTGAATCAGGTTAGTGTAGTGCTGCCCAATGTCCAAAAGTGATCTTCTGTCGTACATAATCATTGTAGACGATACACGTATAAAAAGAGAAGTAAAAAAAGTAAAAATAGGTTAAAAAAAACACATAAAGAGCACAATTCTGAGCGGAGCTAATTCACAGGCGACTGAAACTCAGCAGTGCCACCGGAAGTCTCTAACACGAAGGATACTAACACAACATTACTCTAAGGACATTGCAAACTTTGTTTATTTTTTTATGAATAGGAATTAACCTGATGGAGGATGTGCTCAGTCATTCAGGCAGTCTATCTCTCTCTTTCTCTCTCTCTCTAACTCTATATCTATCTCTCCCTCGCGCGCGCACTGTTGGGCATGTTTTGTGCCATTGATCATCCTCGTCACCGTCATCCTCAATAAATCACAAAAATCTTCATGCTAGGCTGTGAATCCAGTGAATAGAAATTCCCCCACAACTAACTGCAAACTGCATTCAGATCTGCCTCCTTTTTGTAAGCAACGCCCCCAACTTCCAGTGATCCAATCAATTCTCAAAGGACGAAATCAAGTCCACCCTCTCATTTCCGATGCCGTTTCACTCGGATAGATGTCACAGTAGAGAAAAAAGACAATCGCTACTTCCATTTCATGCCGACTTTAAATCTCACCTCCTTGGATCGATTTGTAATGACTGAATGAAGAGTTTTTGTGTTTAATTCTCTGTGACTTTATTATTTGTATTTATTATTTTAGAATGTATTTTTGTTTCTGTTGTTTGCTATGCCATGTAAAGTACTTTGGCTAGCCTCAAGCTGTGTTTAATATGCTATATAAATAAATAAAAACAAACAAACAAATAAACAAAATCAACAAACCGTGTTTTGCTGACATTTCCACATTTTTGTATGCCTGGCAAAGAAGCGTGTTTTGGAGGAATTCACAAGTGGCAGTGATGTTAATGTATCTATGGGATTCAGACACTCCAAGCACAGACATGAGCATTTACTCAGAGGAACTGTTCACAGTTTATGCTGGCCTGCCTTCAGATTGCTTAGGTTCTACAATCAACATTGTTATGGTTCTTGTCTGTGTTCCCCTGTTTTGATCTTGCTCAGAAAAGTTGGGTGAAGTGGTTGTAGCCATGCTTTATCATAAATAAAACACAGGTGTTGAGCAATCAGAATCAAGGATTGGAACTAACCGTTTATATATATATAAATTTTTTTGATGAATCGGCTGCCTCCCCCCTTAATATATCATCATCCCGTCCTTTAACGCTGCCCTTCACCAGGCTCCCGACTGGAGTGGCTGTGTGAGAGAGGAGGGGTGCTAAAACTGCCAGGTCTGTCGGCGCATGTTGAGGCACACCTGACATGAATGAAGCCTCATCACTGCCGCTGTTATATGCAGAGCGTACCTCTCCTCGGGAGACCGGTCTATTTTTTCACGCTGGTGTCCTCGTGGGTCCAGGAGAGGGATCGAGTGCCGCTGAAGTCACGAGCTGCCAGACCCGCAGTCCGGACGAGCACCACACCCGTGAGATGGCTGACGGGCCAGGATGCCAGGCCGTATAATCCCTGGAAGCGCCGCTGAATAAAGGAGGATGAAGCCGCTAAACGAATCCGCCATCCCTCACGCCCCGGTCCAGAGAGGACATTACCTGGACCCTTCCTTCTCTAACACTGCCCCTTATATATATATATATATATATATATATGTATGTGTATGTGGCGAGTGGGGCGGGGCCGAGAGCCGTGGGAACGGAGCGAGGCCGGTGGAGTAAATGGTAATGAACGACACCTGCGCCACTCACCGGTCTCGAGTCCCACGGAGGAGCTACGGAAGGAATAAAAGGAGGAGTGACGACAGTGGAAGACGAGAGAGGACCAGGCCTGGATTTTAGTTTGTGTTTTGTGCGTGGCAGTCATCCGTGGGGGGCTGCCGCTTTTATTTTGTGTTTGTTTATTTGATTTTTAAAATGTTTAAATGTTCGCCGGTTCCCGCCTCCTTCTTCCCGATCTAAGAACTTCATTACATTGGTGCCGAAACCCGGGAGGAAGGTGGGACACGCTGTCAGAGAGCCCTCGCTGCTGAGGGGGATCGCGGTGCTGAGGAGATCGGGCAGCAGGAAGAAGCGGAGACCGCCAGTGGCTGCCCGAGGCGGTGGTGCTGGAGCAATGGAAGAGCAGGTGGGAAGGAAGGCTCGCTGCCGTGCTCCTGGGACGAGGAGGGGTGGCTGCCGTCCGAGAGGGAGCGGAGGAGTCGGCGCCGTTCGCCAGTGGGCCGGAGCCTGCTGCCATCCGCCAGGTTGGGGGAGGAGCAGGGAACGGGGGACACGCTGCCGGCTGCCCTCGACTGGAGGAGCCATCGCCGTCCGCCAGGAGGCGGAGGAGTGTCAAGCCGTCCACCAAAGATGTCCAGTACCATCGCATGGCACCGCGAGTAAGAGCCGCTCAGCTGGTTGAGGACCGAGCGGCAGTGTGTCCGGGAACCGGACCGAGATGTTTTTTTTTTTCCTCTCTCCCCTCTCTCTTCTCTGTCACTCCTCATCCTTCCGTCTCCTCTCTTCTCTCCCCAGGTACTCCGCGGCCGCCCTGACGGGCTCTCCCCGGGAGAGGGGGGGAGTAGAGCGCAGTCTCGTGGGTACCCCCCGGCCTGAGAGGGGCGATGGGGGTATGTGGCGAGTGGGGCGGGGCCGAGATCCGTGGGAACGGAGCGAGGCCGGTGGAGTAAATGGTAATGAACGACACCTGCCCAACTCACCGGTCTCGAGTCCCACGGAGGAGCTACGGAAGGAATAAAAGGAGGAGTGACGACATTGGAAGACGAGAGAGGACCAGGTCTGGATTTTAGTTTGTGTTTTGTGTGCGGCAGTCATCCGTGAGGGGCTGCCGCTTTTATTTTGTGTTTGTTTATTTGATTATTAAAATATTTAAATGTTCGCCGGTTCCCGCCTCCTTCTTCCCGATCTAAGAACTTCATTACAGTGTATATGTGCATGTTTATGTGGTTTATGAGGACACAAATTTGTATAATGACATGGGTATGACCAGTGTTGGGGGTAATGCATTACAAGTTCAAAATTCATCAAAATTGTAAACTGAATTGTAACGATGTTCGTTGATATGCGAAGGAAGGAGGCGGGAACCGGCGAACATGCGAAGGAAGAGGCGGGAACCGGCGAACATTTAATTGAACAAACATTTATTAACAGAAAAGCGCAGTAAAATAAACAACATAACAGAAAAGCGGCAGCCCTCACGGATTGACTGCACACAAACACACAAACTAAAATTCCAGGCTGGTCCTCTCTCCTCTTCCACTGTCGTCACTCCTCCTTTTATTCCTTCCGTAGCTCCTCCGTGGGATTCGAGACCGGTGAGTGGCGCAGGTGTCATTCATTAGAAATCACTCCACCGGCCTCGCTCCGTTCCCACGGCTCTCGGCCCGCCCACTCGTCACATGAAGTAACGCAATATTATAATGCATTAGGCTACTTTTAAAAGTAACTTTCCCCAACACTGGGTATGACATAGGTAATACAAGGAGAAGGTGATTTATGAGGACATGTTCAATGTCCCCATAATTTAAAATGCTTATAAATGATACAGAGTGAGTTTTTTTGGGGGAAAGTAGAAATGCTCAGTCTCGTGTGAGGGCTAAGTTTAGGTGTAGGATCGGTGTAGGTCAATAACACATACAGTTTTGCCTATGGAGAGTCTGCATAAACCATACAAAACAACATTTGTGTGTGTGTGTTTGTGTGTGTGTAAATACTTTGTTTTGTGTCAGACTGTGTGTACGTGTTGATCATGATAAAGCTGTAAACTGTGATATTCTCCAGACTGGGCTTGCAACTAAATCTGCACTCAAGATTTATCTGCAAATTCAGGCTTACTGCATCAGATAGCCCTGCATCTGCCTAATAAATTAACATGACAGTTTCTGAAATGCTCCCATAACCAGCGACACCAGACAAATGTCTGCTTCTGACAAGCTCTTGTATTGAGTATCATAACAGTTACTTTGTCTTCATCCAGAGAGGGAAAGTAATATCAATCCATTTGATGATCCAGCAAAGCGAGTCAAGCACTTCTATATCAATCTTCATACACTGCTGCCGGTTGTCTAACAAAAAGCCCAGAAATGGGATCATTCAATCAGCAGCCACTGGCTGCCTGACTGCTTCTCTCTCTGCAGCTCAAGTGCTTATAGCTCACTGTCAGATTTGGTCTTGTGTTCCTTTCCTGTCTGCCTGTCTCCCTCTGTTCTCTTCTGCCCTCTCCATCTCCCCCACATTTACTTTCCTTTCCTTTCATTTTCTCTTTCTCTTTTTCATAGCTTATGTGTTTTTAGGACTGAAAATCTGTTAAAGAGAAAAAAAAAATTGTATTAAGAGGACATAGTAATTATTATTGGGGAACTATGAGAAAAGGTTTATATTACCAACACAACATTTCTTTGTCATGTTTTGCAGTTTAGATCAGCACTTTTCACGATAAAATATATTAAAAACTGATAACATAGCTTATTTTTTCAAAATAAATGTATCTACGTTTTACAGAGTTTCCCTGATGCATTGACTGAATAAGTATTTATGTTTTTTTTTTCAATCCTCTGTGTTTTGTGGCCGTACAAGAGGACTGAGCAAAGATATATCTAGGTAAAATATGACTCAATCAACAACAACAACCAACTTTAAACCTCCAGATCTAATCATGACCTAATGTTCCGTGAAGATGGGCCTTTTATATTCTGTAATGTTTGTCTCTTTTCCACAAATCAGTAAATTATTTTTGCTGCTGAAACCACAGGCTAAAATAATAAATGGGATTAGATGAAAAACTGAAATTGAAACCCCTCTAATACATAAAAAAAATGTTTTAACACACTTTGTCATTTGTTGGTAGGACCTGAGGGCTGCACTCCCATCAGCAGAGCAGTAATTGGTTCCTCTAAAAAAAAGCAAACAGTTTTTTTTTGTATCAGAGCTTAAGTAAGAGAAATATAAAGGGGGGGGGGTCTTCATGTTTCTGTACTAATACTTGATAAGCAGTTCTGTGTAAAGTAAATACTTAATACAAGTTTTATACATTGTATATACATAAAATATATAAAAAACGTATATACATATATATACATAAAAACCGCATGGTCATCAAAATACTTTTTTTTTCAGAGGCTAGGTTTAGGTGGAGAGTACTACATTGTTCACTTCAATCTTTAAACAATATGTCCCCTGTGATCAGTCAAATATTGAGGGCATTTTATATTGCGTTGTTTTATTATACTTTTAGTACTTTTGAATTTTTCTCAGTCATGCTGTGTTGGCCTTTGAAAATCTCTGATTTAGCACTGTTGCATTAGCTCATTTGTCATATCTATTGTTGGCTTGTCATGGTGTTATAGCTGTTCCACCAGCCTGTTAGATCAGTCCAAATGTATAAATCACTGCAGATCTAACACACTAATTTAATTTATGCAGCTCTGCTGTGGTGGGGCAGTCATTAATTGAAAAATCTCAGCTCTACCCGCTGAGTGAAAATATTACCTCCTTTTTATATGATTTTTATTAACAGATATTCAGCGTGATTTCCCTCAGTAGCCTATCGACTGCCTACCGGGCACTTTGTCATCTATCATTGTATATTATATTAGTCAATTGCCTGATTTTCTTTGAGCTCAAAAGTTCTCAAGAAAATCACTTTCCACCTAAAGACTTAATGGATATTTATAGAAATCTACATTCATGCAATCATCTATGGTATGCTGGTTCCAAACCCCAGAACCTGCAGTATTTTATATATATATATATATCTTTTCTTTTTTCTTTTCATCTGTGAAATAAAGTAACAGGTACTTAATGTAGCAAAAACAATTTGTCCAGTGGTTATTTTACCCACTGAAGGCGTGCTCTGCTCGCTAAGGGCTCTCCTTATCACAGCAAGGCTAATACATTTTCTCACTGTGCTTCACTGCTTTCATTTTACAGCTGAGGAACTTAGTGGCTTCACGCTGCGGCTGAAATAGGACCCCAGTTACTATGGGCACCCCCACAGAGTGTTTAGGTAAGTGTGCAGAACAATTGTTGAAGTTTTTCCAAAAAGTTTGCAATCATTTCAATCACTCTTGTTTTTGCTTTTTGCTGAAACCACAGGCTAAAGTTTCATAATAATTATAGTCTAGGATAATAAAGGTGACAGAAAGCAACTTAACCCGTTTAATCCCCAAATTTTTCCCAGACATGAAAATAACCAAATTATGTGTCATTAGAAACCCTTTGAACCTTTGGGGACACTTCATTTCCAGTGATATCACTGACTTGTTTGCACAGATACTATTTAAACTGAAATTAACTGGACAATGACATCACACAATAATGAAATCTTTAACCATCAGCATTTTGATATTGTGCAGTAATTGGTTCCTCTAAAAAAAATTGTGCAGTTGCTTTGAACATTTTTTTTTGTATCAGAGCTTAAGTAGGTGAGAGAAATAAAATCATAAATTTTTTTGTGGGGGGGGAAAAATTGGTCTTCATGTTTATTTGTACGGTGGGATAAAAATACTTGATAAGCAGCTATTTTAAACTGTGTAAAGTAAATACTTATGCATACAAGTTTTATACATTGTATATACATAAAATATATAAAACCTTAACGTATATTTTGTGTAAACATATAATACATAATTAAACCGCATTCATCAAAATACAATTTTTTTTAACAGAGGCTATTTTTTAGGTGGAGAGTACTACATTGTTCACTAAAAAGTTCAATTGGATTATAATACCTTTAACTGTTACAATATGACCATCAACATGACCACACCCCTGAATATATGTGAATTATTTAATTTCAGTCAAATTTTGTAGACATTGCAAGGGCATTTTATACCAAAATTGCGTTGTTTTATTATACTTTTAGCCTTTCGTACTAAATTGAATTTTCTCACGGTGCAAGCAGGAATTAAATGCTGACCATCAACATGATAATTTGGCAAAACTTTGAAAATCTCTGCAGATTTAGCACTTAAAGATAATGTTGCATTATTTTTTCAAAATTTGTCATATCTATTGTTGGCTTGTCATGGTGTTATAGCTGTTCCTTTTTTTACCAGCCTTTCGTTTTTGGAGCTATTGTGGGATTAAATGTTAGATATAATCAGTCCAAATGTATAAATCACTGCAGATCTAACTGAAATAGACACTAATTAAATAATTTATGCAGTGCTGTGGTGGGGCAGTCATTAATTGATAAAATCCCAGCTCTATTTTTTCGCATAAAAAGTTAAATGATACTAAAGTGAAAATATTACCTCCTAATTTTATATGAAAAAATAAATAAATTTTTAGAACTTTAACAGAATCAATACTTTTTTTTCAGCGTGATTAAATGGGTTTTCCCTCAGTAGCCTATCGACTGCCTACCGGGCACTTGAAAACTGTAGACACATCTATCATTGTATATTATATTCCAAGTAAATAAGTAAAGAATAAAATAAATAAATTGCCTGATTTTCTTTGAGCTAGACATAAAAGTTAAATTCTCAAGAAAATAAAATTTTCTTTGCCTTTCCACCTAAAGACTTGAAAATGAAAAAATATTTATAGAAATCTACATTCATGCAATCATCTATGTTTCTGTATGCTGACCTCTGTATTATTATCATTCCAGATGAAAAACCTGGTTTGGCCAGAACCTGAAAACTCAGTATTATATAATATATATTGTATGAATGCAACATTTTTTTATAGCAAACAATGGCCATATATAATATATATCAAAAAATAAAGACAGCGTTTTTTTTTTTTTTCATCTGTGAAATAAATAACAGGTCAAAACTTAATGTAGCAAAAACATATTTGTCCAAGTGGTTATTTGAAATACCCATGAATGCAAAATTATCTGCTCGCAAAATTAATGGCTCTCCTTGGATCACAGCAAGGCTAATACATTTTCTCACTGTTTTTTTCTGCTTCACTGCTTTCATTTTACAGCTGAGGAACTTAGTGGCTTCACGCTGCGGCTGAAATAGGACCCCAGTTACTATGGGCACCCCCACAAGTGTTTAGGTAAGTGTGCAGAACAATTGTTGAAGATTATTTTTTGGGCATCTGCAAAAAAATTTCCTTGTTTGCAATCATTTCAATCACTCTGTTTTTTTCTTTGCTTGCTCGATTTTTGAGCTGAACAGGCCGACATTCACCTATACTGCAATTGGAACTCATAATAATTTTCTTATAGTCTAGGATAATGAGGGAAAAGGTGACAGAAAGCAACTTAACCCGATTTCCTTAATCCCAAATTTTTCCCAGACATGAAAATAACCAGGAAATTATGTGTCATTAGAAAGGGCCCTTTGAACCCTTTGGGGACACTTCATTTCCAGTGATATCACTGACTTGTTTGCATGGTCCAGATACTATTTAAACTGAAATTAACTGGACAATGACATCACTGAACTTCCAATTCAATAAGGTGACCCCCGGGAAAGCCCCTTTGCCTTTCGTCCTCTGGCATTCATAGGAACTGTTTTCTTTATTTTGAATCTCCTGTAAGCAGAAAAAGAGACTCATTTTTTTATAAAGTGTTCCAAAAGGACAAAGAGTAATTGCTGCTGCTATCAAAAGCAAGATTTACTTGAAATAATCAATCATTATAAGGTCATATGGTAAGTCATTTATAAGCTTGCTGTGTAGTGGAACCTATGGTATTTTCTTAACCTGAGTCATATAACTTTTCCCTGTAAACAGATCACTAGTGTTTAGTTCATATGCTTGGTGTGATTGTTTAGAATTTAGGATATTTTTATTTATCTTTGCCTTAACCTGTGTAATAGATTAAAATTAGTATATATATATACTTTGGGTGTCAAATACTGAATATTTGATGTTGATTGAAAGCTGATTTTGATAAGCATAATATATGATTACAACACGTATAGAAATCTGCTTTCGATATTTCCTTCATGGGATAAAATAACTAAGCCAATAAGGTAGGCATGGAAAAAAAAACAGTGCAGGGCGGGACTCTGCCCCACAAGAACAATCTGATTGGGACAGTCGCCCATGGGTGGACCCAAATCCGGCCATTTAAAATGGACGCAAAAGCTTTGCTCGCTGCTCGCTCGCTCGCTGGTCTGCTCTGAAACTTCGCCGTCTTTTCGCCACGAAGAAGCGGTCGCCACGAGAATTTTCATCAGGCTTTTAAAGAACTCAAAGACTTCGTCAAATTTCTCACTGAAGAACTTTAATATCTGAAGCCGTAAGAACTCTAAAACAAACTTCCTAAGAGCGTCATCACGTCACAAATAAACCTCCAATCACGAGAGGGGTTCCCCGGTGACATCACGCAATGATGCAACCTGCAGCCCAGGAGGTATCCCATCGACAATGCGGGAACACGCAGAAACACCAGATCAGCTGCCCAACTCAACTTGAAAGCAAGTAAACAAGAGTCTTTCATCAAATACACGTCAGGCGTCCCGAGCATTTTCCAACGTGATAAAACAGACCAAGAACCCAAACCTGAGAACTCAACCAACCTGATTGAGAGCACGCCCATACCGCCTCTTCGAACTTCTGACAATTAAACTAATCAAAATGACCCAATCGCCAATAATCCTAAACAATGCATCCCTTCATCTTCACAAGTTTCTAACCAGTTAATTCCCAAATTACCCTGCACCAGGATTCAGTCAGTGATGGAAATGTTGTTTGTGTCTAGTGTGTGCCTGTCAGAGCATGTGAGCGAAGCGGAGCGGTGTGACGCTCAGCTCAATATACCGCTTTGTGGGCGGGTGCGCTCCGCTCAGTCGCTCACGGCCAAAGCAAATACTCCGCTAATGTTCCATATTTGCATATCCCGCTTCACGCTCCATATTTTAGTGCCATAAAACATCACGTTGGGCCTGTTTATAGTGAAATTATGGAATAAATGTCTCAAAATGGTTATGTTTCAGGGTGAAATTGTTAATTTAAATTAGGGATGTTCATTAACCGTTAACTGACTGATAAGAATTTTGACCGATTAATACAATCAGTTAAACGGAAAACTTATTTATTATTTTTAAAGAAATAGACAAATATAAATAGGTTTGCTGCATTAAAGGTTTGCTGCATAAGTAAGTAAGTAGGTAGGTAGGTAAGTAAACAAGTTTTTTAGAGAGAGCAAAGAGAGAAAAAAACAAGTTGCCTATAAGTCGCATGTTATTATTTCATTCAGAAATAGGCCAACGCGAATTACAAACATTATAATAAACACTGTAAACATAGCTAGGCTATTTTAGTTCCCATCACTCCACAACAAATCCTTTCAATTAACAGTAGGCTAGAAAATAACAATAATTAAAAATAAGAAACGACAAACCAAAACAAATTATTTTAGGCTAAAACGAAACTGAAACCCATGTTAGGTCTCTCTTCAACACAAAATCAAATGTTCCTGTATTCGCGATATTTGAATGCCAAAATATTATTTACCTTTTATGTAGGCCTACTTCACTCCGTTACAATATCCACGTGAAACAAAATGTTTTGCATAACTTCACGGCGGTACGTTGATAACGCTTAACGGCACAGATTTTACTAAATAATTAAACAGAACAGTGTGTTTTTTCCATATGTTTGACTGGTTGTTTTTTATAATGATAATGAACAGGCTGCATTTGGTAGAATGCTTAAATGTGAGCGCATGCGGCGTTGGAGCAAGCACTTGATTTTTTCCCCATCTAACAGTGGAAGCAACTCCTCTTGGTCATGAAGATCATCATAATTGTAAAAGGTTTGCTTCTATTTGTGCTTTTTTGTAAAATAAGACAAAATAATAGAAAGCAGCTTTCTGCCGTCTGCTTTAATTTCGTGCAGCACAATAATGAACAAACTCTGCATACTCTAAAAAAAAAAAACGGGTTAAAACAATTGCACAATTTGGGCTGGGTAATATGGGAAAGAAAACATTTTATACCCTGACAGTAGATTGGTTTGTTTATTTAACTCATCATAAATGGGAGATTTAACTCAGCTAATGGGTTTATTCGTTTCGTTTATATTTCTCTGTTTTTTTTGCTCTCAGACATTTTTGCTCATATTTATGTAGAACTTTGAACAGGCCGACATTAGCATGGACTCTAAACTTCTGTAAAATACTCCAGAACCAGTGGTTTACGTGATAACTTCCTTTATTTCTCATTTGCTTGTTTTTATGTAAGTCATAAAAGGTTAAAAAATGCGATTGCATTTAACTGGCTGGCCGATTTCATTGCCCTAAGTCTCCTTATCTTGTTTAAAAAACAGGAGATTAAACATTAAACAGACGTAATTCACGAGTAAATCGACCACTCTGTAATTCTGTATTCCACCGTGACGGTGCTGGCTCTCACGCCTGAGCTGGAGTCGTGTTCGGTGGGAACTGCTCACAGATAAGACCGCCGCTCTGTGCTTCACTCATGGACGAAATGTACTGCGATTGCCTTCACAGTTTGCCCAAAAACAAACAGTAAACAGCTCTGAGGACATATTTTAACATCCAAAGTATTTGTGTTCTGTATCTTTATAAATATAATTGTTTATTTTATGCAAAGCATCAGACTCTTCATCACGCAATAAGACCGACGTGACGCGAGTGACATTCGTTTAGTGATTCACACGTGCACCTGTATGATGCTCTGCATAAATTTGAACGATATACTGCACAGAAAAATTTCATAAATAAAATAAAATGTACACAAATCCAAAACTGACAAATAATAATAAAAAAAAAAAGACCAAAAGGCTCAACCCGGCATTTGGGTTAAAAAAATAACCCAGGTCTTTTTTTTAGAGTAGGCTGCTTGTTGCACATTATTTATTTTGTTTTCTTAAATTATTTTTAAGTGAAAATCACTAGTGTTCTAGTCATATGCCTATTTTATTCGTTGTAGAATTATAGCGCCTAGCTTTATTACGTTTTTTTCTGCTTGCAGAAGTGCTGCATGGTCAAGGTTCAAGGTCAAGGTTTCTTTATTTGTCACATGATAAATTATACAAGGTATAATCAAAAGTGAAATGTAGGTCAAATCAGGTCCGCTCAGTGGACAGTGAATAAAAAATCAAATACTGAATATTTGATGTTGATTGAAAGCTCACCACACAAGATTTTGATAAGCATAATATATGATTACAACACGTATATAATATCTGCTTTATATTTCCTTATAGGTAAAAAAAGAAATAAGAAGTAAAATGTGCAATAGAATAAAGAAAAGTGCAAAACAGTAAACCAGTAAGATGTGCAAAACAAATTGGATGTGCAAAAACATTATATGGGACTTAATAAATATTAGTATAAACATGGAGGGAAGAGGGATGTGCAAGGGTTCGCTCGGGTCTGCTCTGAAACTTCGCCGTCTTCAGTGATGCCACGAGAAGCGGTGCCCGACTTTACCATCAGGCTGACCGTTTTTTTATTTTTTTACAGATAATAATGAGTCTTGTGAAAGTTTATGGAACTGAGTTTGTGTTAAGGAGCCTGATGGCCTGAGGGAAGAAGCTCTAAAACAAACTTCTCTCGTCATCACTGTCACAAAGCTCCTGTAGCGCCTGCCAGATGGCAGTAAACGGAAAAGATGGTTACCGGGGTGGTTTGAGTCTTTGGTGATTTTAGCAGCTCTGCTTCTGCAGCGTTTGAGGTAGATGCCCTGCAGCCCAGGGGAGGTAGATCCTGAGATGCGCTCAGCTAAGCGCACGACTCTCTGCAGAGCTTTGCAGTCCTGGTTTGTGGCATTATTAACCACACTGAGATGCACTGAGTCAGTACACTTTCTATGGCCCCTGAGTAGAAAGTTTTCAGGATAGCTGGAGAGAACCCAAACCTGAATTTCCTCAGCTGTCGCAGATGGTACAGTCGCCTCTTCTGGCTTTCTTAACCTGTGTTTGAATGTGTGTAGTCCATGTCAGGTCCTCGGAGATCTTCACAAGTTTCTAACCAGTTGAAGCTGCTCACCCTCTCCACAGGGGTCCCCACTGATCATAAGAGGAGTGTAGGGCTGCTGCTGTCTCTTCCTGAAGTCCACGATCAGCTCAATATACCGCTTTGTTTCAGAGAGGGCGTGCTCCGCTCAGAGAGAGGCAGTCGCTCACGGCCATGTAAGCAAATACTCCGCTAATCCAAGTTCCGGTCACGCTAATGAGGCCCAGAACCACAGTATCATCAGCAAATGTAATGATAGATGTGGAGCTGTGAGAGGACACGCAGTCGTGTGTGTAGAGAGAGTATAGCAGGGGGCTCAGGACACAGCCCTGTGGGGCTCCTATGTTCAGGGTGATTGAGTTTAAATTAGGGATGTTCATTAACCGTTAACCGACTGATAAGAATGTCTTGACCGATTAATACAATCAGTTAAACGGTTTAAAGTCACTTATTTATTTAGCTTAGAAATGTATCAAATAGTTTTAAAAGGTTTGCTGCATGGTGGGGACAATAGTGTTGAAATAAGCTATAGTCGATGAATAGCAGCCTGACATAGTTGCCATTTTTGCTGTCGATGTGAGTGAGCAAGGAGAGAAAAAAACAAGTTGCCTATATCTGGGAGATGGCATCATCAGTAGACCTATTTGGCCGGTAGGCAAACTGAAGAGGGTCCAAAGCAGGGATGGAGGAGCAGGGAATGTGTTTCTTTACAAATGTGTTTCATTAAATAAACCTTCATGACTGTTCGATGTAAGGGCAAACTGGACGATAGTCATTAGGCTATTTTACTGTTCTTGGGCACAGGGATAATGACAGATTTTTTAAAGGGGGTGGGGACCACAGAGGTAGCGAGGGACTCATTAAATATGGAAGTAAAACAAACCAGCAAGCTGATCAGCACAGGACCTCAGAACGCGGCCAGTAATCCCATCGGTTAGGTCTCTGACTTCAACACAAAATCAAATGTTCCTTAGTTCCCTCCGAACGTCATCCTCTGAAAGGGTGCCAAAATATCATTGCTGCTCTGTCTGCTGCTTTTATGTAGGCCTACTCGGCAGGATCGCGCCGCCATTGCATTCAAAGCGCCCGTAGAAGTTGTTTAGCTCTACGGCTACGTTGATAACGCTTAACGGCACAGAGTTGTTGTTTCCAGAGGAACAGATGGTCTTTAGTCCCTGCCACATGCGCCGAGAGTCATTGAGCTGGAAATGTGACTCAATTCTCTCACTGTATCGGCGTTTAGCGGCTTTACTGCACGACGGAGAGCAAGCACTTGATCACTTTTTCCCCATCTAACAGTGGAAGCAACTCCTCTTGGTCATGAAGATCATCATAATTGTAAAAGGTTTGCTTCTATTTGTGCTTTTTTGTAAAATAAGACAAAATAATAGAATGCAGCTTTCGGTTGCCTGTTCGGTTATGTGCTTTAATTTCGCGCAGCACAATAATGCTACAAACTCCTGCATTCGCTGACGTCTAAAAAAAACTGGGTTAAAAACAACGTCATCAATTTGAGACGCCTGTAGCGTAGCTTCAGAGTGGGAAAGAACCAGCGCGTCACATTTAGGGCTAACTTTACCCAGTAGATTGGTTTGTTTATTTAACTCGGGTGTGAGATAAGATGGGCGTGGTCTGATTTTCCAAACGCCGGCAGCTAAGTGGGCTTTGTAGGCATTCGTTTCGTTTATAATTGGGTGTAGCAGTGATCGAGTTTTTTTGGTTGGTACAGGATTTATGCTGATGAATTTTTTTTTACAGATTAACTTAAAGTCTCCTAGCGACTTCTGTAAAATACATCCAGAACCAGTGGTTTACGTTGATATACTTCCGCTTTATTTCTCATTTGCTTGTTAGTTTATGACAAAGCCTATAGCTGCTATTCACATTGCCTATGGTGGTATATCTCGTTTAAAAAACATTAGAAGTAAAGATTAAACATTAAACAGACGTAATTCACGAGTAAATCGACCACTCTGTAATTCTGTTTCCACCGATGACGCGTGCTGGCTCTCAGCGCCTGAGCAGAATGGAGTCGTGTTCGGTGGGAACTGCTCACACCATTCTTGTTAATGAAGAAAACACACTCCACCACCGCCGGCTCTGTGCTTCACTCATGGACGAAATGTCAGACTGCGATTGCCTTTACAGTTTGCCCAAAAACAAACAGTAAACAGCTCTGAGGACATATTTTAACATCCAAAGTATTTGTGTTCTGTATCTTTATAAATATAATTGTCCATCTTATTTTATGCAAAGCATCAGACTCTTGGACATTGGCGACGCAATAATGACTCGACGTAAAGACGCGACTGTGAGCATTCTGTTTCTCAGTCTGTAGCGGATTCCAGCACGTTGCACGCGGTGTATTTCCTTCGCTCCTGGCATTAAATTTGAACGATATACTGCACAGAAACAATTGTCATAAATAAAATAAAATCGGTACACAAACTACCCAAACACTGAATCAAATAATAATAAAAAAATGACCCAAAAGGCTCAACCCGGCATTTGGATCAGTGTAAAAAAAATAAAGTGTCCTGGATCAGGACTTTTTTTTAGAGTAAGGCTGCTCCAATGTTGCACAAAATTTATTTTGTTTTCTTAATCATTGCAGAAGTTACACGTTTAAAGAGAGGTGAAAATATATTTCTAGTATATGCCTATTTATTCGTTGTAATATATAGCGCCTAGCTTTATTACGTTTTTTTCTGCTTGCAGAAGTGCTGCAGGTGTGTGATGTAATATGATACGATCATGTAAATCCTTGTTCTGTTCTCTGCTGCTTTTTGTGCATGTAAAATTAATCCCCGAAAAACAAATGCTAGTATTTTTTAACGTGTCACAGACACTTATTCTTTATAATTTAATTCAGTTCTAATTTTAAATATTTGTCGGTTAACAGTTAGGAAAAATAACCGAGATGAACATCCCTAATTCAAATTTATAAAATTAAAATTCTTAATTTAAAAACGTGTCTTGTTTTTGAAGCCACTTTCGTAAAAAAATAAATAACTGAAAAGTATACTTTTCCATTAAAACACCGCTTCATATTCAAAACACGCACACAAGATGAAATGCACATATAGAATTTCACAAAATACACCTTTCTTATCAGGCCCATGAAAGCACACACAAGATAAAATGCACCTAACAAAGAATTATTTTGTGGCGTAAATAAAAGAAACACACTTTCTAAAATTAAAATAGACCAAAACTGCGGGGAAATGCGGTCTAATAAACCGCCTTTCAATCTTCACAGGAATTTAGAATTTGCTTTTAGAAACATTAGCGTAAGACAAACTATTGCTTAGCCTATTCCACAGATTCTGGAATCAGCCAATTACCAAAGGGGCATTTTGCGCTGAGCGAGCAGCGCTGAGCGTATTGAGCGAGCGGAGCAGAATCTTCAGAAAGATGCTCTCGTTCTGAAGGAAATATGATCGCTCCGCTCCGCTCACATGCTCCGGGGCCTGTTCTCTCTGCCTTTTGTTCCAGTGCCCACGAATGTTCCATCGGGAACATCACCGAGCCAAAGGGGGATGTGTAGAACTTGAGTGGACAGGCCCACATTACCATGGACTCTCACAAATTAAAGGAACACGATAATATTATTTTATTGGGCATCTGCAAGTCATAAAAGGTCAATAAATGCGATCTGCATTTAACTGGCTGGCCGATTTCCTGCCCTAAGTCTCCTCATCGCAGGAGACCTCTAAAACACAGGAGAGATTTGAGGGAAACATCTGAATTTTGTATCTCCTGTAAGCAGAAAAAGAGACTCACGTTTTTATAAAGTGTTCCAAAGGGATAAATAGTTATTGCTGCTGCTATCAAAAGCAATATATACAATATATGGACAATAAATATTAAGGTCGTATGGTATGTAATTTATAAGCTTGCTGTGAAGTGGAACATATGGTATTTTCTTAACCTGTGATGTATAACTTTTACCTGTAAACAGATCACTAGTGTTTAGTTCATATGCTTGGTGTGATTATTTAGAATTTAGGATATGTTTTAGCTTTGCCTTAACCTGTGTAATAGATAAAAAATAGTATATATATATATATATATATATATATATATATATATATATATACTTTGGGTATGTCAAATACTGAATATTTGATGTTGATTGAAAGCTGATTTCGTCAGCAATAATTTAGTATGGATGAAATTTGACTTTCATCATCATAATGTATGATTATAACACGTATAGAACTCTGCTTTCAATATTTCCTTCATGGGATAAAATAACAAAGCCAATAATGTAGGCACGGGAAAAAAAAAAAGTGCGGGGCGAGGCTCCGCCCCACAATAAAAATCTGATTGGGACAGTCGCCCATGGGTGGATCCAAATTGGGTCATTTAAAATGGACACAAAAGCTTTGCTCGCTGCTCGCTCGCTCGCTGGCCCGCTCTGAAACTTCGACATCTTCAGTGATCGCCCCGGGAAGCGGTCCCCGCCTTTACCATCAGGCTGACCGTCTACAGAACTCAAAGACATCGTCAAATTTCTCACTGAAGAACTTTAACATCTGAAGCTGTAAGAACTCTAAAATAAACTTCCTAAGAGCATCATCACCTCACAAAGAAACCTCCAATCACGAGAGGGGTTACCCAGTGACATCACGCAATGACGCAACCAGCAGCAACTCAATGTATCCCATCAACCACGCGGGAACTGTTGCAGGAAACTGGTGAATTGATCTGTATACAGTGAAGATAGCAAAGTATCTGCTGTGATCTACCTCTGATAAAGTTGTGTGTGTGTATAATGTGTTTTAGTACATTTAGTCCATCATATATACATTATAATAATGTATAAATCATAAGTTAAAGATTAATATCACTTCAATAAAATCAATATTGAATCTTTAATAAATGATTCCCCAAAGCTGAAATAATAGCTTTAAATAAATATTATATTACATTTTTTTGTATGCTTATGCTGTTTTTCCCTTCGCTCTTGTTTCCAATATTAGACTTTATATTATTGCAGTTAGACTTTCATGTAAATCAGGGCGGGTTTAAGCATCATCATTGGTCCACTAGTTCTTGATTGACAGCTTGTACTCAGCCAATCAGTCGAAGAGGGGCGGTGACATCACTGCTGTGTGCCTCATTAGCTGCCGATGCTCAGTGTTGTGCACTGGGGTCCGATACCGAGTAAATACAGGGTCAGCATCACCAATACCGATATCGATTCCGATGCTTGTCATTTATAAAAAACAAAACATAAATTTAAATGACCAACAAAATTTAGCCTATTGGCAACCTGCAACAGTAGCAACAATATTTCTACTAATGTTGATATGACTAATATTATATTCACCTTAAAGCTACGTGGATATTATTTGCCTTTCTAAAATAAATTTGCAGGCAGAGGAGACAAATAACATGAAAGTAAATATACTTTGAATACTTAAATTCTAATATTACAAAGTGACGGCACGCAGCAGGCCTAGCAATCGGGTATCGGAGGAGTCAACAGGCTGATTGGGCAAAAGGTGCGGATATACTGCCCCGGGTAACTATTGACGAGGTACGTCGGACTTCGGGTCCGCGCTGATGGATAGGTCCGGGATTTAGCCCCGCCCCTCTTCAGGCCAGCAGTCATTGACGTGCCTCACCCGAGGCTTCGCACGTTCCACTCTATCAAGCACATTCTGCATCTAAGAGACGGTGTTCTCACATATGCCCCTGAGCCACTCACTGCGCCAAAGCTCGTAGTACCTAACGGCCAAAGGGGGATGGTGCTGAAAGACGCACACAATGCATCATGCGCAGGACACCATAGTGTCAAGGCCACCTATGAAACACTCAAGCAAGTAGCATACTGGCCTGGCATGCAGCAAGACGTAGCGGAATACGTTAAAGGATGCCTGGTGTGTTGCGAGTTCCAACTGGCATATCCAAACCACTGAGCACCACTGCAAAGGAAAGGAATGACCTTCCCATGGTTGGACCTAAAAATAGACTAGGTAGGACCCCTGCCACGGTTAACATGGGGTAACAAATACTTCCTCACCGTGGTTTACGAATTCATAAAGTGGATAGAGTGCCTCCCAGCTCCCAATGATACAGCAGAAACAACAGCCTGCCTGTTAATGAACCATATCTTCTCAAGATTTGGACTGCCTTTAAGGGTCAACTCTGACCGATTAAAATTTAATCTGAACCCTTTTTATGTTTTAGCAGGAAAACCTATGAACATGTGTGAAATATGTTGAATTTGATTTCTCATGAATGGCCATGATAAATGCAAAAATTTGGTGTGAACTATATGTCAATTCTCAGCATCGTAAGAATGATGAATACTTTTATGTTATTAGAGGTATTTTTATTCATGTGATAAATTGACTATCAGATGATGTAGGCGGAAAGAAGCCGTGCGGGGCGGGGCTCCGCCCCACAAGAACAATCTGATTGGGACAGCCACCCATGGGTGGAACCAAATCCGGCCATTTAAAATGGACACAAAAGCTTTGTTCATTAGCTTAGCACTTTCTCACTCGCTGCTCGCTGATTTGCTTGAAGCTTCGGCTTCGTCTTCACTGGTCGCGCTTGAAGTGCTCGATCACTGCCTTACCATCCGGCTGACGAACCTAAAGAACTCAAAGACTTTTGACATAGGTCTCACTGGAGAATTTTAACGCCTGAAGCCATAATAACTTCTAAAACAAGCTTCATAACAGCGTCATCATGTCACAAAGGAACCAGACAACCACCAATCACAAGAGGGTTTCCCCAGTGACATCATGCAACAAGCAGTCAGAGGTTTCCAGGAAATACGCGGAAACGCCAGATCAGCTGACAACTCAACTGAAAGCAAGTAGACCAAACAAATCTCTATTGTTGCTGGTGAATCGATCTGTATGCAGTAAAGATAGCGAAGTCTCTGCTGTGATCTTCCTCTGGTAAAGTTACGAGATAGCAAAAGAGTGTTAGCCTTAAAACTCTCTATGTTTGTGCATATGTGTGTGCGTGTGTTTTTGTACATTTAACGTAGTCTTGTAGAATAACAGTTAGCAAATAAACCTTGTTTCAATTATAAAGAATGATGGCTTGGGCTGTGTGATTTTCAAGTTTTAAACTATTTGCCAAAGATCGTGTTACCTAGCTCAAATTTGATAAAGTACTAATTTTGTTTGTTTTATTGTTGGCCACGAAGCAAGATAAACTAAATTGTTAAAGATATACTGATGTTAATGGTCACTGGACGAGTCGTTAATAAAGTATAAATCATAAGTTAAAGATTAATATCACATCAATGAAAGCAATATTGAATCTTTAATACATGATTCCCCAAAGCTGAAATAATAGCTTCATAAATTTCTTACAAAAGTAATGCAGTTTCATGTTAAGTATTTTCCTCCCATAAAAAAGAGTTATAAAAATAATAAACATGGCTTAATAAACTAAGAACGTAATATTAAAAGACAAAACTCAGTATACACCTTATTAATATTGCAAACTAGATATATAAGTTAGCAGATGTGCCCAGAATATGAAAGCACTGCTCAAAGTTTTCATATTATGCATTTTTCTCCCATAGAAAACAATTGTGAAGAAAATATTAACGGAAGTGGCTTATTGAATAAAAACAGTGATATTAAAAATAATTATTAAACCATAACTCATTTATTATTGAAAGGATTTCAGTATTGTACTGTATGTATGAATATTTATTTTATGTTTGTTTTATACATACTGTAATATGTGTTTGTTATTATTGCAATAAAAGTTGTGATATGAAAAGGCCAAATTCTGTACAGTTTAGAAAAATATATAGGCCTAATATGTATGTACAAGTAAGCATATGAACCCAGAACATGAATGCAACATGCTGAATTCCATTTTCTCTCATTGCAATATACAAATATTTCATATGGTGCAGTTAATGGAGGAAGACAGTGATAAAGACCAAGTAAATAAATAAAGACTAAATTCGGTATACAGTGTGTTAATCTTGCGTAAGCTCCATATAGCTAAAGCTGTAAATTCAACTCCTTCTTACAAATATGGTAGAACCATCACTTCTACCACAAAAGACTGCTTTGTAAGTAATCTTCCTGATTTATCTCAATTTTCTCAGCATATCCAACAGCGACAAAAAACTTGATGATGTAACAGAAACTATGGATTCTCTCTTTTCTAGCACTTTAGATACGGTTGCTCCTTTATGCTTAAGGAAGATTAAGGAAAATAGTCCAACACCATGGTATAATGAGCACACTCGCACCCTAAAGAGAGCAGCCCGGAAAATGGAGCGAAAACATTTTTGGAAAACAAAACTAGAGGTATTTCGTATAGCTTGGCGGGAAAGTACCCTATCCTACAGAAAAGCATTAAAAACTGTTTTAGAAGAAAACAAACATAACGCCGGGTATTTATTCAATACAGTGGAAAAATTAACAAAAAATAAAACATCAACTGGTGTTGACATTTCCCAACAGCACAGCAGTAATGACTTTATGAACTCTTTTACTTCCAAAATCAATACTATTAGAGATCAAACTGTAACCATGCAGCTGCCAGCTGCAGTATCACATCCAATTGTGTACTATAGATACCCTGAGGAACAATTCCACTCATTATCTACTATAGGAGAGGAAGAATTGTATAAACTTGTTAAATAAGCTAAACCAACAACATGTATGTTAGACCATATTCCATCTAAACTACTAAAAGAGGTGCTTCCAGAAGTTATAGATCCTCTTTTGGCTAGTATTACTTCGTTATTGTAATTAGGGTATGTCACCAAAACCTTTAAATTGTCTGTTATTAAGCCTCTCATTAAAAAAACACAACTTGACCCCAAAGATCTAGTTAATTACAGACCGATCTCGAATCTCCCTTTTCTGTCAAAGATACTAGAAAAGGCAGCATCCTCACAATTATATTCCTTCTTAGAGAAAAAATTATATCTGTGAGGATTTCCAGTCAGGATTTAGACCATCTCATAGTACTGAGACTGCTCTCATTAGAGTGGTCCTGGATATTAGCACTGCGTTCGACACTATCGATCACAACATTCTTTTGAATAGACTTGAAAACTCTGTTGGCATTAGTGGAAGTGCATTAGCATGGCTCTAATCTTACTTATCTGACCACCATAAATTCGAAGCAGTGAATGAAGAGGTATCATATCGATCACAAGTGCAGTATGGAGTACCTCAAAGCTCAGTACTAGGGCCGTTATTTTTCACGCTTTACATGTTACCCTTGGGAAATATCATCAGGAAACATGGGGTTAGCTTTCACAGTTATGCTGATGATACTCAACTCTATATTTCTTCACGGCCCGGTGAAACACACCAAATTGAGAAACTTATGGAATGCATAGTCGATAAAAAAACTGATTGACGAATAATTTCTTACTACTAAATTCTGAAAAATAGAGGTGTTAATTACCGGACCTAAAAACCACACAAGTAATAACCTAGAACACTGTCTAACACTTGATGGCTGCTCTCTCAAATTTTCATCATCCGACAGGAACCTAGGTGTGCTATTTGATAGCAATCGGACTGGCCCTGGAAGCCACACCTCTCATTGAAGTGTCATCTCGGGCTGTGAATGTGTTGTTCAAAAACTGTATGGCCCAAGACATCCACGTTCCCAAAGCCAGTCACCTGGTATGGCTCATCAACCAGGCGTTCCATGACTTTGAACTAACGGTATCTATCGTAGGCCCCATACCAGCCCAACTAACGTCAGACGAATGCAATGACACCATAACATTCACAAAATCCTCATGAAATCATTGCTATCACCTCAATTCTGCCGGTGTCCAGAGAAAGCGTCTGCCGTTCAGAACTAACAGATGACACTCACTTCGCTGTCTACGCTGCCTCAACACAGCCTGCGACAGAATCACCTACACAGGTGACCATAGGGGCCCAAAGCCCCTCAAATGACTTAACTGCAGAAGAACTCTACGCCGGGTTCATTGCACAAATTCAACAGACCTTGAGTGAGGCGGATGCCCTCCACAATGAAGTGGATCGCCAAGGACTCAAAGAGGTTCTGCACAAGTACAAGGATTCCTTCGCAAAGGATTCCCTGGATAGTGGCTTGACCAACATCCACACGGTGTGCATCCCACCAAACCCAAATGCGCCACCCACATTTGTGCGCCAGTACAAGATTCCATTAGCGTCATATGAGCCAGTGCAAGAAATTGTTGACTCCATGCTGGAAAAGGGGGTCATCCGGCTCTGTAACAGCACAAACTCTGCCCCGATATGGCCAGTCCTAAAACCCAATGGCAAATGGCGGCCCACCATCGATTATCGAAAGTTGAATCAGCAAGTATCATTGGCCTATGGACCCAATTGGACCAAGAAATTCCAAAGATCAAAGGCTCAAAGATCCTGTCCACCCTGGACGTCGCATCCGGGTTCTGGACAATCTCTGTCCACCCCGATGACCAACATAAGCTGGCATTCACCTTTGGCAACCGACAGTACACCTTCACACGGTGCCCCTTTGGCTATACCAACTCGCCAATCAAATTCAACATTTTCCTTAACAAAGCAAGCCCTGACGCCAGAGTCAGGACACGCTGTACACCTCAGCAGAACCGAAAGAACCGCCAACACCACAACTGAAAAATCACAGGTACTTCGAGGAGAATGTGTGTGAAGGAATGCCCACAGCATATGTCGATGGCTGCTCCTACAATCGCAAGGGCAATTTACAAGCTGGAGCGGGAGTGGTCTGGCTCAACAACGACCCTTGTTCACTCCGACAATTCAACTTAGGCCCTCAATCATCGCAATACGCAGAAATAGCAGCCATCCTCATCACCCTACATCTGGCTGCATCCCACAACATCAAAGAACTCCTCATCTGTGCCGACTCAAACTAAGCCCGTCTAAGCTTCACATTCCATTTAGTTGGGTGGAAACAGAATGGATTCAAGACAGCTAACAACAAGCCTGTCAAGCACCAGGAACTCTTCCAAGCAAGCGATGCCATCGTCACTGAACATGACATGATTGTTTATTGGAAAAAAGTTTGGGGTCATTCACGTCAACCAGGACAAGACAAATACTTAAATGACAAAACAGATGCCTTCTCCAAAGCAGGTGCATTACATGGAGAGTCCGGGACATTTCATGCCCTCCCACCCAACCCTTCAGTGGCAGGAGTAACCTGCCGACAGCACGCCACTGGCGCGCACACCCCTGCCTCCTCCAACACTGCTCTATCACCTCAGTTCGCTGCTGACGATCTCCTCACCCTCCAAACTGCGTATTCGTCACTACGAACTATGGCAGTTCACATTTCGGACCCATTAACTCATCCCATTTCCACCTCTGACCTAAACACGCCCTCGGAGCTCCGCACGCTTCACTCTATCAAGCACATGCTGCATCTTAGAGGCGGTGTTCTCACATATGTCCTTGAGCCACTCACTGCGCCAAAGCTCATAGTACCTCACAGCCAAAGGGGGGTGATGCTGACACACGCACACGATGCACTATGTGCAGGACACCACGGTGTCAAGGTCACCTATGAAACATTCAAGCAAGTAGCATACTGGCCTGGCATGCAGCAAGATGTAGCAGAATACGTTAAAGGATGCCTGGTGTGTTGCCAGTTCCAACCAGCAAATCCAAACCACCGAGCACCACTGAAAAGGAAAGGAATGACCTTCCCATGGTCGGACCTCCAAACAGACTGGGTAGGACCCCTGCCACGGTCAACACGGGGTAACTAATACTTCCTCACCGTGGTTTGCAAATTCACAAAGTGGATAGAGTGCCTCCCAGCTCCCAATGATACAGCAGAAACAACAGCCTGCCTGTTAATGAACCACATCTTCTCAATATTTGGAATGCCTTTATGGGTCAACTCTGACCGCGGAACCCACTTCACTGCTGAAATAATGCAGGAAGTGTGGAAACTCCTGGGTATACAGGCCAAGCTCCATATAAGCCATCACCCAATTTCCTCCGGTCAAGTTGAACGGGCTAACAGGACAGTGGTCAGCATGTTGAAGAAGTATGTAGCCACCAACCAAAAGGATTGGGATATTAAACTTCCTCTGGTACATTTACATTTATGCATTTAACAGACGCTTTTATCCAAAGTGACTTACAGTGTATTCAAGTTATACATGTTTTGTCAGCGTGTGTGTTCCCTGGGAATCGAACCCACAACCTTTGCGTTGCTAACGCAATGCTCTAACCACGGAGCCACAGGAATACTGATGGCTGCCCGAGCCACCCCTCACCAGTCTACCGGAGTACCCCCGTTCACATTGATGACAGGGAGAAACATGACGCTACCGCTACACCTGCTGTACCAACCTGGAGACCTGAACCTCGTCACCGCCTATACCACTCACCAGTACCTGGAAGAGTTGCAACAGCACCTAAGAACGACTTTTGCCTTCGCGCAAAAGAAACTAAAACGAAGCGCAGAAAGTCGGAAAGCCTACTATGACAAAAAGGCCTCTCACCATGAGCTCAATGTCGTAGACAAAGTGTGGTACTACAGCTTCGCCCGGGCCAAGGCAGAACGCTCCCCATAGCCTGTCAAAGAAGTTCCTACCTCACTGGACAGAACCCCATGAGATTGTAGACAAGCTCTCACATGTTGTCTATCAAATCAATATCAGACAAGGGCGCAGTGAGCCAGACCTTCGATGTGTCCATCAAAACCAGATAAAGAGGCACCAGGGCTCCAGCCGACAAGAAAAGGGGGAAGATAAAACCCACTGACACAGACCGACACCCATATGCTCTACACCACACAAAAATAAGTACTGTCGTTTTTAGGAAAACACATAGCAACCTTGCGAAGACACAACACGTACTCTCTCCTCCTCTGCACTGCTAGGACCAACCTCTAGTAGAGAGGAGTTACTCCACACATGTGACACTCGTTTGTGGCCTCACCTTGTTCAGTGTCTTTGTGTCTCTTTGTTGTTGTTGTTTTTTTGTTTTTTATTAGAATTTATTTTTTTTGTCTCACTTTGTGTTTTTACTTTTTCCTCCCTAATTATAATCTCCTTTCCCCTCTAGTCCCCTCATCAGGGAACTCCCTTAACCAATCCTTAAATCCAGTTCCTGAAATTTAGATTGACTCAATGAAGTCATCGTAACTCGTTGTGAGTACCATTGTCAACCGATCGAGGCAACAAGCCAAATCATGACCGACATGCTACCCAAAGTAAGTTCCTTGTTCGACAACTTAGCCATGAGTAGGATTCCACACTACTTGATACCTCTTAGCCTTGTCCAAAAAGTCCTAACTTCAGCAACTGCGGGCCCCGCTAGTCCCATCCAAACTCATCTCGCCCCTTCCCTGGGTAGCGCTATTCCCATATACGTAGACCCGGAAGCAGTCGACTTGGCCTTTCTTCTCAGTTTGCCCATTATCGATGGTAATAATATTTACAGGCTTAAAGACGTTGTGTATGTGGGATTTTGGTAAGGGAGCACCAATGTCAAAATCCACACTCCTGAAATCGAGTATCACGATAACAACGAGCAGTTGTATCTGGCCCCAAACCTAAAGATGTGTATGCTCACTAAGGACATTCACTTCCTCCGCCCGAGTAAACCCTTTGTATGCGATAATGCCTAGGGCATCTGCGGCCTGGAATTCATTAGACTCGACACTAGCTGCCCCGCAGAAAGCGAGACCACGTTCTCAAGTTGAGGTAACACAAGCCGAAATCATTGGAAACCAATGGCTGGTCAACACCCCAGCGCGAACAGCTACCCTCACATACGATCAACACAACACTGCCCAACCAAAAACATTATGGATCACTGTCCCTTAGGGTTTGATCCTCCATATTGACGATTTAGCATTGTATCACCTTAGCGACGACGAGTATCAGGCTGAAATCGAAATCTCACCCTTCTTCAAACAGCATTCCTTTATCCTCGATCCAGAATTGTAAGAAAGGATCAAGGAGGAAGGAACGCAACTTATTGATTTGACACCTGTTGACACAGCTTCAGAAGCTATCGCTCGCCTTCCGCCCGCTGGCGCACCAATTATTTGGTCTTGGTCTGCCACTGACCCAGCGCTTTGCATCTCTACTATTGTAGGATACATTGTGACTTTGACACTGGATTTCCTCCTACACAAGCGAGTGAACGCCGTTCAAGAGTCTTTCAACAAATGCACGTCAGGCGTCCCGCGCCTTTTCCGACGTGAAACCGACCAAGAACCCGAACCTGAGAACTCAACCAACCTGATTGAGATCATGCCTATACCGCCTCATCGAACCACTGACAATTAAACCAATCAAAATGACCCAATTCTAAAAAAATCCTAAACAATGCATCCCTACGCCTTCTCAAGTATCTAACCTGTTCATTCCCAAATTACCCTACACCAAGATTCAGTCAGTGATGGAGATGTTGTTTGTGTCTTGTGTGTGCCTGTTCTCTCTACCTCTTGTTCCAGTGCCCGCCGATGTTCCATCGGGATTCCTGTGCAGTTGCTTTGCAACGATTTTACCGTAAAAAGCGCTATACAAATAATCTTGAATTGAATTTAATCACCGAGCCAAAGGGCCAACTTAAAGCAAGTAGACCGAACAAATCTCTATTCTTACTGAACTAATTAATTGATCTGTACACAGAAAAGATGGCAATGTCGCTGCTGTGATTTTCCTCTAGTTAAAGTTACGAGATAGCAAAAGAATGCTAGCCTTAAAACTTATTCTTCTAACCGCAAAACTCCTGATATGTGTGTTTTTATTAAGTTTAGTCCATGTATTGTAGAATAACAGTTAGCAAATAAACATCGTTTCATTTATAATGAATGATGTCTTGGGCTGTGTGATTTTCAAGTTTTAAACTATTTGCCATAGATTGCGTTACCTAGCTCAATTTGGATAAATTACTAATTTTGTTTGTTTTATCGTTGGCCACAAATCAAAATAAATGCATTTTTTAAATATATACTGATGTTAATGGTCGCTGGACAAGTCGATAATAAAGTATAAATCATAAGTTAAAGATTAATATCACTTTAATCAAAGCAATATTGAATCTTTAAATAAATGATTCCCTAAAGCTGAAATTATTGTAATAAATCTAGAACCTATTATTTTCCTGATCATTTGTAATGAGGATACAAAGACAAAAAACATGCAAATAAGTTCAAACAACCATTCAATATCTATTATTTCCTGAGTATTACTAATGAACTGATCAAAAAGTAGGCTATTGTTCACATATGCTCTACTACTATATAGTATAGGAATATAGTAATAATTTTGTACTTTCTCCTGTTTTATTGTTGTTTTCCCTTTTTTCTGATAATTTGTAATGAGGATAAAAAGAAAAAAAAACATGCAAAAAAGTTCAAACATCAATTCAATATCTACTATTTCCTGAATATTATGAAATCCAAGAGGGCCGCCCCCCATGATGACGTCATAATATGCAAGTTAGATGAGTATATTTACACCCCACATAAACTTTCGGTCATGCCCAACATTTTTCTAATTTACAGTAGATCTCTATCGTTAACCCCTTTCAAGCCACAAGCTTTTGAAATCTTGATGTCAAAATCCATCATTTTTTTTAAAAAACCCTGGCGCATACAGGGTTAACTCTGAAGGAATTTGATTAATGCCTGTTTAAATGTCAAGGAATGCTATAATGCATTGTGACAGATTTTGCCATTCGTTTTCTCCCAAATTCTACAGTAAAATCCCATTAAATTTGACAGAGACAGAGTCTTGGGTGTCCTGAAGAAGAATTAATTCCAATTGTATTGTTAACTCTGAAGGAATTTGAGTAATACCTGCATACATGTCAAGGAGTGCTAGAATGCATTGTGACAGAATTTGGCATTCATTTTCTCCCAAATTCGACAGTATACCCCAGTGAAAGTTGACACAGACAGAGTCTTGGTCGTTCTGAAGAAGAAAGTATTGAACATTTCATGTTAACTCTGAAGGAATTTGAATAATGCCTGTATAAATGTCAAGGAGTGCTATAATGCATTGTGACAGATTTTGCCATTAATTTTCTCCAAAATTCTACAGTAAAATCTCATGAAAGTTGACACAGACATAATCTTGGTCGTTCTGAGGAAGAATGTATTGAAAATGTAATGTTAACCCTGGAGGAATTTGAATAATGCCTATATAAATGTCAAGGAGTGCTATAATGCATTGTGACAGATTTTGCCATTCATTTTCTCCCAAATTCGCCAGTAAAACCCAGTGAAAGTTGACACAGAAATAATCTTGGTCGTTCTGAAGAAGAATGTATTGAAAATGTAATGTTAACTCTGATGGAATTTGAATAATGCCCATATAAATGTCAAGGAGTGCTATAATGCATTGTGACAGATTTTGCCATTCATTTTCTCCAAAATTCGCCAGTAAAACCCAGTGAAAGTTGACATAGACAGAGTCTTGGTCGTTCTGAAGAAGAATTTATTGAAAATTTCATGTTAACTCTGAAGGAATTTGAATAATGCCTGTGTAAACGTCAAAGAGTGCTATAATGCATTGTGACAGATTTTGCCATTTATTTTCTCCCAAATTTGACATTAAAATATCATGAAAGTTGACACAGACAGAGTCTTGGGTGTCCTGAAGAAGAATTTATTCCAATTGTATTGTTAACTCTGAAGGAATTTGAATAATGCCTGTATAAATGTCAAGGAGTGCTGTAGTGCATTGTGACAGATTTTGGCATTCATTTTTTCCCAAATTCACAGTAAAACCCAGTAAAAGTTGACAGAGACAGAGTCTTGGACGTTCTGAAGAATAATGTATTGAACATTTCATGTTAACTCTGAAGGAATTAGATTAATGCCTGTATAAATGTCAAGGAGTGCTATAATGCATTGTGACAGATTTGCCATTCATTTTCTACCAAATTCTACAGTAAAATATCATGAAAGTTGACACAGACAGAGTCTTGGGTGTCCTGAAGAAGAATTTATTTCCAATTTGATTGTTAACTCTAAAGGAGTTTGAATAATACCTGCATAAATGTCAAGGAGTTCTATAATGCATTTTAACAGATTTTGGCATTAATTTTCTTCAAAATTCAACAGTAAAACCAAGGAAAAGTTGACACAGATAGAGACTTAGTTGTTGAAAAATAATGTATTGACATGTTTGTATTAACTCTAAAAGAATTTGCATAATGCATCTAGAAAATAGTTGGAAATAATCAGTGCTATAATGTATTTTAGCAGACTTTATTTTTATGGAAAGCTACACAGTATAATATATTTGAATATAATATAACTGTATCTTTTATATTTTGTGATTTGGGGCACATTTAATTAATAACCGCTGAAATATAGGTCTTCATCAGCTTTTTGGCCGCTTCGTTTCTCCATACCGTAATACCTCAAACAGACGTGCAACTAGATCCAGGTGGCTCACTTGACCACAGTTGTTTACGAAATAGATTAAATGAAACGGTACAAAATAAATCTTGATGAACTATATATCATTCTGAAGGTCTAAGCCTCAAGCATCGGCGATAGATAGCTATTTTTCGATGGAAAGCTTATAAGGAATGTATTTTCTAAAGCAGTCTGCAAGCAATTTGCAAGCAGTATGCACCAAAACATTCATAATAAAAACACCATATATACCAGCTGCATCGTAATATTGAGTCACAAACGCATCCAATGCTGAAATTCCAGTTTATTTAGAAAGGAAAGGGTCAATGGAACAACATCCCATCGAGCACTTTTAGTCCAATGAAACAATAACTTTGTAATATGGATGGATATTCCTTTGTTTACGTTTCATTTCTTCAGGAGAGTTATTGTTTGTGTCCATTATGGAATAAATAACGCTCAAAAACAGTGTCTTGGTGGAAAAACAATAACATGGTTTTGTAGCACGCAGTGTTACAAACAGAAGGAGACGATCCAAAAAAACAAAACAAAAGGCACAGATACGCAGAATATTGTTTATTTGAATTCTGGCACTCTCTCGTGCCGGTGCGTGACGCACACTATGACACACCTGTCATCTGATGGGGGCGTAACTTAGCGATCGGCTTTTTGGACAAAAAAAACAATTCAAAATTTTTCATATATGTGTGTTTGTTTTTTGTGGCTTGTATCTATATGATTATCATCTGTATTACAGCACATCGGCATGTGATTACTGACTATGATGAACAACCAGTGTGAATGTCTTGCAATAGCAATGTATGTCGGGTATACATTGCCAGACATATTGCCAGACATGATTGCCAGACATACATTGCTATTGCAAGACATTCACACTGATTGTTTGTCATAGTCACTTGACATTCAAAGCTAATTCTTTTTTTTCAATCTTTTTCTTTTTATTATTCAAATATTATTACTATTGTATTTTTCTATTGAGCTCAAATAAATCACTTATACGATGTCTAAAATTCTGTCTATTATTTTATAATTGAAAAACTATGCAGTGGTATGTATTATGACTAAATACTTTGTAGAATTCTAATTTTGTTATTTTTCCTCAAACAGAGGGAGGGGGGGACTAGACATATTCTCAGAAAAATGGATGCAATAATCACATTTTTCATGTTATCTTATTCAAATTTGAAATATAAACTCATGATACATGTGACTTTCATTCCATTACTTTTCTGGATTGCTCCAGAAGTGTGATTACACTCTTTAAAATAAAGCCTGCAACCCCATTTTCGCATCCCCATGTTACAGAATACACAGCCCATACCCAGATTCAGCAGCTTTACTGTGTTTCCAGTCCTACCATGGACCCAGCTACTATGTTATTTCTCCTCCGTCAGGGAGCGGGCTCTCTCTAGGACCACATCCAGGGATTTTTAGACATTTAATATCACTCTGCTCTCATTGACTTTTTATGTTATGGACTTAATGAACCATTGAAATGTATACTCATGGTCCTCGAGGAGGACTTTTGGACTTTGCTGTTTTAATTTTTGGACCCCCTCCCCTTGATTTGATAAACAATACCCCTCAACCCCACCCCTCAGAAAGATATTTATAAAGGGGATTACGCTTCTCTAGTCTGTGATTCCTAACAACCCCTCCCCCCCATAACCACCAAGGGGAAAAACCTGTTTAAGGGTTAAGACCGTTTTTTATGGTAGGATACAAAATAGTTTTAAACAATTAAGCCCATTCACATGCTAAATTTGAGTATCAAATATGGCAAAGTCAAAGAGCTCTTATAAAACCTATAGAGAGGAAACTGGGAAACAAATTAAATGATTGATCAGAGCAACTGAGAATATTCACTGCCTTGAAATGTAAGACTTGCAATATAAACTTTTTATTGAGATCAAGAACAATACATAAAAGGCTGACTTGAATATGCTAATCCCCCCCCGGCGACACAGTTTTGCGTAGGACCCCCAAAAGTCTAGGACCGGCACTGGGTGGACTAGTCTTATTATAGAGGTGCTGACCTGCATATACACATCAAAATAATCTACTCTGGATTTTATAATGAATACAAACGTATCAGTAACAAAAATACTTATTTAATTGGGTATACTATCAAATTAATTAATTGATCAGAGATTACAAAAAAGAAACACCATCCTAGGCATTGTTTAGTTTTCTTAAGTATTCCACAAATTAATAATTACTTTGAATAAAAGAATGAACTAATAACTCATTAGAATAATTTTCATCCATCTTTTTTTTGTTTAATATGTTTAGGGTACATCATAGGGTTGTATTTAAAGGAGCCACTGAAAGAGAATCTACCTCATTAGAACATCGATTCATTAATGCAGCGAACATAGCGTGACAAAACCAGGCAATAGTGATGATAAGTGCAGTGTGGCTCTGGTTCATGTTAAAGTGCAGGGGGGCTATCTCATCTGATGAAGAAACTCATTTATATACTGTCACACACAAGAGGTCATTCCTCTCCGTATTCTTCTATTGACCCAGGTTGTTCGTTTATTATGGGCAGCTTTTTTTTGAAGGATGATTACCCTGAGTGATGTCAGGCTAGGGGAGAAAAGATCGACCAGAATAATGGCATTCCAGAGCGAGATAGTCAATGCACTCTCTTTCCTTCTGTGCTGCTCACTAATTGAGTCACATCCTCCCCTCATCCATTATTTACAGCTGATCAGCCTTTCCTGGCATCTATGGATTTGATAATCATCCTCATGTCCATATTAAATATGTGACATAAATTTCACCACAGGGGCCGATCAATAGAAAGGCCACAGGAGAACAGAGAGCAGAAGAGAGAGGCTAAAGCACAGAACATTTTTTAAAATGCATGGAAATGACTATATGATTTGGACAAGTGAATAAATATGTTTAAAAGCAAAAAAATAAATAATATTTGACATGAATGAGATCATGCAGGCCAAGATTACAATTATACTAGACGTGATAATTAAAACAACTTTTTATACAGTTACTGTCATTGCAGAAAGGGCTCACACAAGTTGTAGAAGCATACATTTGGGCTTGGTGATATGACCAATGTTTCGCCTTCAGGAACTCAAGCTTTGTTGAAACGCTTTGGGAACACCTTCTGCGTGACCGCGTTCTGAATCACGTGTGGAATCAGTCCAATAGAGAAGCAAGATATCACGAGCGGGGTGACGTGAGCAACCAGGAAGCATAAAGGTGCAACGGCAAATGCACATGTTAGCTTTTGCTCTTCAGCGAGCATGTCTGTGGTGTGTGTGTTGCAAAAAGCACTCAGTCAGTCAGATAATCTCTGTTAGAGAAGTCAGAATCATGCCTAAGTGTAAACGAAAGATAAGTGTGCTTTCTCCATTCTTCACCCCCAACCGGAGTTATGGAAGCTGTGGGTGTGGTTCCTGAGGGGGACAGCTCTTAGCATCCGGTCACTCAACCGAGGTTGTTGAGACCATACTCCAGGCCAGAGCTCCTGTCACAAGGAAACTGTATGTCTCAAAGTTGAAACTGCAAGACCCAGTCCACTGCACAGTTGGTACAGTTCAGGGGTCTCATTTATCAAACTCTCTGTAGATTTCATCCTAAAAGTGTACGTACGCACACAAGCTAGATTTTGCGTACGTGTTAATTTTTTCAGATTTATAAAACCATGCGTACGCCAGAACCTGCGCAAAAAGTCCTTTGTAAATCCCAGTCAGGGGAAGATTGTGCGTACGTGCATCTCCACCCCGACTCCTCCCAGAAATCACCATATATGGAGATTACAACGCCTAGTTTTACTATGCATAATCTGATCTGCATATAATTTCCATGCATATCACCATACACGTGACACCATGTTTAACACCGTCAATGGTACAATAAATTAATGAAATATGAGATCCTGACTGTTATTCCATTTGGTCCATAGCCTACACATTGACTTTTCTTGCTAAACATCATCCAGTATCCTTGTTACGTTTTATAAAATATATATGAAAATATCCATAAAAAGGGATTAAACTAGTTGATATTATTAGTTTTTTACACTGGTCATATAGTATTTCAATCGTTTTATACAATTCAAATCAAATTACATGTATGCATTTTAGCTGATAAGGCGAACATACGCTGAACATCTATTTTTGTGGAAATATCCTTGTAAAATGAGATCTGCAATTTAGTTTAAAAATGAATTATTGTGCACCTATAGCACTCCTCGCTGTCATTAAAACATAGAATGTCACATGAAAAGTGATCGAATGCATCCAATGTCTAAATTTAATTTTATTTAACTTCTGGGTTATGACTTTTTGTAATTTCACTGCCTAATGAGAGTGGAATATTTATTGTAAATGCATATTGAAATGAAAACACGTTTACTTCATTACTTCTCACTCCAAAAGAGTTTGTACGCATGGTCTAGAACAGGGCTTCTCAAAGTCCGGACTCCGGTCCTGATCCTGACCGGGAGGGAATTCAATCCGGACCCGCCTCCACTTGATATTTCAAGTGCACTCGTATCACTCAGACAACCGTGCGGTGTGCGTGGCACACACACACACACACACACGGGCGCATGAACCAGTGTTGCAGTGATTAGACTCTTTTGTAAGACAAAGCACATAGCAACTAGCGACATTTTGGATAAACCTTAGCTTTCATTCAGTAGAATAATGTCACCGGTTTCGCCCCGCGAGCATGCGGTTTTGCTGACGCAGTCTTTCTCCACCGGCAGAGTTAGCAGCGTATTCAAAGAACCGACCTGCAGCAGAATTGTGAATGAATGAGTACAAAACAGCGTTTACAAAAACCTATCACTGTTGACCGTCTGGCATATGAACATGAATGTAGTTCGTCTGTAAAGGGTTGAAATATGCACATAGTTCGGACGTTTGTGCTCCATGAAATATATAGTTGAAAAAATTATAATTAAAGATTTTGGCAATTCAGTTGAAGGGACTGCAGGTTACATTGAAGTACTATTTCAGAAACATAAAATATGTAGGCCTAAATGAGAACTGCTTTATTGGGCATTTAGTTGTATAAAAATGCAGTACTGTTGAGTAACCCTTCTGAAAAATAACCATGGTTTTATTATAATAAAAGTGTAGTAAAATTTTAAATTTTTTCTTTTGCATATTGATTACAATTTATATAACCGTTTTACTACAAATACCATGGTTAAACTATGGTTAGTGTAGCAAAGCCATGGTTAATTTGTGGTTATCATGGTTTAAGTATAGTAACCAAGTTTTTTTTTTTTTGTATAAAACTATGGTTAATTTTCATAAACGCAAGTAAGACCTGATGACATAAATATGAGAGTTAAGCATAGATCAAGTTTAATTATTATATAAAGTTTTAAGCATGTTTATAAAAAACAAGTTTTGTAATAACAATTATCTCTGACCTTTTGACGTTGATGATAATTCAGATACGGACCTTTGAATGTAAACTTTGAGAACCCCTGGTCTAGAATGTCTGTACGGTGCTTACATATTTACACCAAGTTAATTTTTTATAAATCCGGATATGTGCATGGAAAATTTCTTACGCATATTATATGCTCATTTTGTCGGCTGCGCACGACCACGCCTGGCTCCGTCTCAATATGGTGCTGGATGAGATCGGTTGGACTGGGCAGGGGCGAGAACACGTCTGCAAACTCAGCTTGCTACATCAGTGATCTGGGAGGGCGAGAGGTGATCTCCTCCCAGGACCAGAGCGAGTGATTGGACTTTATGGTTCACTTCTGGCCCGAGATCTTCCTCTCCACTCACTGCCGTCGCCAGCATCACCGGTTCCACCTCGTTCCATTTTTTAAGGAGGTTGAGATGATATATTTGACGTGCCCCGTGGGAGCAATACAAGCACTTTATCTCCATGTGCAAAATTGCGTAATCTGGTTCCCCGATTGTACAGCCGGCTCTGTTTGTCCTCGGCCTGTAACAAATTCTCCATAGAGAGCTGCCCCAGGGTGTGGAGTTTTGTTCTCAGGTCCAGTAAATACTGAATTTCATTTTTGCTATTCGTAGGTCCCTCCTCCCAAGCCTCCCTTAGGACATCCAAAACCCCCCGGGGTTGGCGTCCGTTAAGAAGCTCGAAGGGGGAAAACCCCATGGAGGCTTGCGGGACCTAGCGCACAGCGAACAAAAGGGGTTCCAGCCATTTGTCCCAATTTTTGGCATCTTCGTGATCGAACTTTCGAATCTTGGTTTTCAATGTGCGATTAAATCGTTCCACCAGGCCGTCCATTTGGGGGGTGATAGACGCTAGTGCGAACCGATTTAATGCCCAATAATTCGTAAAGTTTCGCGTAACGTACGTGAAATAAAAGCCGTGCCCTGATCAGTGAGAATCTCTGTCGGGATACCCACTCGGGAGTTTATGCGAAACAGGGCATCCGCCACACTTTTCAATTTTCTTTGGGAGCCGTGCAATGAACTGCTCCAGCACCACGCGATTGATGATACGGTCGACGTCGGTTTCCCCGGCCAACAGTCATCTGCGGCACGCTCCCAGAGCTGTTGGGCCATCACAAAGGGCCGGCCGTTTTCCCAGAGCTCTAGCGATCTGAACCGCTGTCGGTGCTGCTCGGGGTTTAGGCCGACTCGCTGGAGGATTGCCCGTTTGAGGTCGTTGTAGACCATGAGGTTCTGAACCGGCAGTTGTTGGGCAGCCATCTGTGCTTCCCCCAAAAGCAGCAGGATGAGACACACAGGCCAGTTCACCTGGGGCCACCCACATGCTTCTGCGGTCCTCTCGAAGAGGTCGATGAAGGCCTCTGGATCATCCAGTGGACCCATCTTGACTAAAGGCACGTGGGCTGGCAGGGCAGATGGCAGATGAAGTTCCCCCAGCCCGAACCTCCCGGTCCATCCAGTTCCGGAACAGCTCGCGGTCCTCCCGCTGCGTTTGGACGAGGGTCTGGAACCGACGTTCCTGGTCCTCCCTCATATCCAGTAACGCCTGATGATGTACCTGGTGTAGTCCCGTGAGCGAGTGGATGACCTCCGCAAACGGCAAACTTGACAGAGATGATATGCTGGCGGCGGCGTTCCTACTTCCTTCCTTGGTTTTGGCACCAATGTAACAATGTTCGTGAGAAGGAAGGAAGAGGACAAGGTCGGCTTAGGAGACTCGTGCTTTATTTTAAATCAAAACACTCAACCTCCAACACAAACTTGCACACTCAGACCGGCGCATCGAGGATTATGCAGATAAATTCATGGGAATGGCTCGCCAGTCGACTACAGTGAAGGTCTGCCTCATGGTCATCTTCCGGGGAGGCCTGGCCGACCCCTTTAAGTCCATGATGCCATACTGGGCTCCAGAGGAATCGCTGGATGAATATATAAACCTGGCTCTGCATCTGAGCGGCTCAGCCTTCAGGGTGGTGTTAGCTGCGGAGCCCGCTCGCGATTCCTCTGAGGCGGCGGTGTCCGCTCACACAGCTCCCAAAGCAGCGCTGTGCCTGCTCACAGAGCTCCCAAAGCGGCGGTGTCCACTCACACAGCTCCCGAAGCAGTGGTGTCCGCTCACACAGCTCTCGAAGCAGCGGTGTCCGCTCACAGAGCACACGAGGCAGTGGTGTCTGCTCACACAGCTCACGAGGCGGCGGTGTACACTCACGGTCCTCCCGAAGCGGCGGTGCCCACTCACACAGCTCCCAAAGTGGCGGTGTCCGCTCACAGAGCTCCTGAAGCGGCGGTGTCCGCTCTGTTCCGGGAGCCCATGCAGTCCTCTACCTCACCACCAGAGGTCGCCATCTCCCTTCCTCTTGGACTTATTTTCCTTCATTCCACACACCTGTCATTGAGCACATCCTCAGCTGTTCCCCATTGTCACTGTCTTTATATCCCGTCCTCACGCACCACCCTGTCTGGTTAGATTGTTTATGCACATGTGTATTTATGTGTTAATGTATTACTGTATTCCTGCTACCTGACCGAGTGCGTTCGGTTTTTTCGCTCGGGACACCAGCACTGCGTTGCCGTCTGTGGTGTTCCATTTTTGAATATCATTTGGTTTTTTGCCTGTTGGCATTTTGGTTTATTAAATTACTTGCTTACCTGCATTTGGACCCAGACCTCATTCATTCCACGGGCTCCCTCACTGCGCCGTGACACTTACATTACACTTACTAATGGAGCCAGTGAACCTTATTGTAAAGTGTACAATATCTCAACATTAACTGATGTGTTACTAACATTTCTAGACTCTTTATTAACATGATTTACCATTAACAAAGCACTCACTAATGAGTTTGTGAACCTTAATGTAAAGTGTACACTATTTCAACATCAACAGATGTGTTACTATCATTTATAGACTCTTTACTAAACAGTCACATTCACACAGTACTTACATTTCCAGAACATGTATTATGTCACATAACTGTGGTATCAATTAACAACTTGTATAAGCAATTGATAAAAAGACATTGAAAATGGCACAACTGTAGGGGTTTATTATTATTATTTTAAAATTAGCAAGAAAAAATAATATTCAGCAAAATTATGTACAGAAAAAATATATACAGTCATGGCCAAAAATATCAGCACCCTTGGTAAGAAGGCTTCAGAGAAGGCTGAGCAAATTAATCTGCATTTGTAATCCTTTTAATATTTTATTTAAAAAAAAATCTGAAAAATCTAACCTTTCATTGGATGATAAGAATTTAAAATGGGGGGAAATATCATTATGAAATAAATGTTTGTTTTTTTCTCTAATACACATTGGCCACAATTAACGGCACCCTTTTATTCAATAATTTTTTAAACCTCGATTTGCCAGTTTAACATCTCTATATTTTTTACTATAATGCCTGATGAGGTTTTAGAACACCTGACAAGATATCAGAGACCATTCCTTCATCCATAATCACTTCAGACCCTTTAGATACTCAGCTCCATGTTGGTGCTTCTTCTCTTCAGTTCATCCCACTCGTTTTCTATAGGGTTCAGGTCAGAGGACTGGAATGGCCATAGCAGAAGCTTGGTTTTGTGCTCAGTGACCCATTATTTTGTGTTGTTTTTGAGGTTTGTTGTTACTTTACAGTTGGAAGATCCAAACATGGTATATTATAAAATTTCTAACAAGTAAGTCACTTATATATTTTTTATCTGTTGGTATTTGATAGAATGCATGATGTCATGTGTCTAAACAAGATGTCCAAGACCTCCAGCAGAAATATAGGCCAACAACATAAAAAAATACACCAGTATATTTAATTGTAGACATGGGGTACTTTTTAGCCCTGTGTTCACCAAACCCATCTTGAATGTTTGCTGCCAAAAAGTAAACCATAAAAGGTAATCTGGTCATCTGACCATAAAAGGCAGTCCCATTTGAATTTCCAGTGGTGTATGATAACTGAATATGCTGGAGTTTTTTTTTTGGATGAGCTAGGATAATTTTCCTTCAAACCCACCCAGACAACATGTGGTGATGTAGGTGCTGTTTAACACATTTTTTGTACGTTTTTCTGACCCTGAGACTCAACTATTTTCTGCAATTCTCCAGCTGTGGTCCTTGGAGAGTCTTTAGCCACTCAAACTCTTCGTCTCACCATGCATTAGGACGATATAGACACACGTCCTCTTCCAGACAGTTTCGTAAAATGTTAGGTTGATTGGAAATTCTTAATTATTTCCCTGATGGTGGAAATGGGAATTTTCACTGCTTTAGCCCTTTTCTTAAAGCCACGTCACCAATTTGTGAAGCTCAATTATATTTTGCTGCACATTAGAAATATATTCTTAGTTTTTTTTGGCATTGTGATGGATGATTAAGGGAATTTGGGCTTTGTTTTCCCTCCTATTTATATTTCTGTGAAACAGGAAGCCATGGCTGGATAATTTCATGTTCATAATCACCCTGAAGTGAATATACTTGAGAGATATTTTACTCATAAGATTTTCTAGGGGTGCCAATAATTGTGTCCAACGTGTATGTGAAAAATTTCATAATGATATTTACCCCCATTAAAATTTTGTATTATCCAATGACAGGTTCGATATATATATATATATTTTTTTAAAGATAAAACGGATTAACAATGCATATTCATTTTCACAGCCTTCTTTGATCATATTTACCAAGGTTTCCAATATTTTTGGCCATGACTGTAACTATCCATTCATTAAGAAAAAAAAACTGAAACTAATGAAGAGGTATTTCTAAAGAGCAAGAATGTTTAAGTCAGGCTGGACAAATAGTGAGTAATCACATTTGGAGTTATCACCTTCATGTTTTTAAAGGTAATATATTCTGTCAAAGTCTTTGAACAGTCTTCCAAGAGGACCATTTCTGTGCTGTTTTCTTAGCCAGTATGTCCACTCTATCAGTTTTAAATGTTGTTTTAATAGGTCATCCGTCCTATTTCCTCAGACGCCATATTTGTCCTTTGTAAGTTAACCATGCTCTATCCAGATTATGTGTATGACTGCCTGTTCTAGGATCCACAAAACAGATTGTATTTCACAGGAAAGTGGTTATAGCCAAGACGGGTTAGTACCCCTCTGTAAGCATGCCATTCATCACTAAATATGCACATGTCGTACAATAAGTGGGATAAGGCGACTTCAGGACCTTCGATGAACAAGTTTTAGAACAGGCTTGCTATTTCTTGGTGCAAACCCCAGCATCCCAAAGACACACTTTCTTCTACGTCAAGTCTTTGCAAACCTCCCACGACCATACTGGATTTTTTTTTTTTGAATATTTAAAACCACAAAGTTTTCAAAATGCATTCACAACTATACACTACATAGAGAGTCTACATATGTAAAACCAGGGTTTGTACAGATACTGTTAATGTGTAATGTATTCTTGAATGTAAAAATACAACTTCACTAAGCTAACTAACGATAATTAATCTAAAAAATAGCATAAATTATGTGGTAATGTTTCAATTACCTTTCACTTGTGATGAAAGTTGCTTTCATCAATCATAACGAACTTCCTGGTGTGCCCTATCATTTGGCCTTTCCTTCTGGCATACGACTTGATCTTCACAAACAGCTCAAACTTGTTTGGCCACGCTGCCGAGTGTGTTTCCAAAGTTTTCATGCCCCGGCTCTTAATGCATGGTTTTTCCTTTTGGAGCATCAGTGAGCATTTGAGTCTTCTGTAATAGTTGCATATGAGTCCCTCAGTTGTCCTCAATGTGAAAAGATGGATCTAAAAATCATACAGTCATTGCTGTATAAATATATGCATTGTAATATTGGTAAGTTTACATGAACAAAGAGTATCCACTGCTGAAAAAAGGTGTTGTTCATGCTTAGATCGTGTTAACTAATGCATTAACTCAATTCAAGATAGTGCTGCTGAGTTCGGACCGCCGTCTATGTACCTCAGATTGTGCTTTTATTTACTTTTTGAAGTACTTTTGCTTTCTCCTTTTACACACATGACGTCTGTACTGACTTACGACAAGGGAACACTTTTGGACATTGGACACCGCTACACTAATCTGTTTCAGGACACTTTATCCTACAACCCATCGTAGCCATTAGAGATACTTCAGGAACGTGGAGTTGAACAAACATCACTTGAATAACCCCCCGAGGCGATGGATCAAGAAGCACCATGGAAAATGCGCTGGGATCCGCAACAGACTGAGGGACTGTAACATCCTTAGTTTGTCCGAAACATGGCTCACGACCTCGGTCCCGGACGCTGCTGTAACGCCGTCTGATACATTTTCAGTTTTATGGATGGACAGAACAGCTGAGGACAGTAAAACCAAAGGTGGAGGAGTGTGTTTCATGATTAACAAGAAATGGTGTGACCCCAGGAATATCTATATTCTGTCGCACTCCAGCTTGCCTCATTTGGAACATCTATCCATTATTTGCCGCCCATTCTATCTGCCCTGGGAATTTTCATTGATCATTGTTACTGCTGTTTACATTCCATAACAGGCAGACACTGGCTTGGCTTTGTCTTCACAGTGTACTCAGCGGCTACATTAACAAATATCCTTATGCTGCCTTTATCATTGCGGGGGACTTTAACAAAGCCAACTTCAGGCAGGTCATGCAGAACTTTTACCAAAATGTACCCTGTCCAACTTGAGGACCGAATATAATGGATCATTGCTACTCTCAGTTTAAAAGTGCCTACAATGCCCGCTCACTACCGGCTTTTGGAAAATCGGACCATGCTGCCATTTTCCTCACACTGGAATATAAACGAAGGCTCGTTCAGGAACCCCCGTTGGAGAGAGTTGTGATGCGCTGGTCCTCCCACTCAGAAGCTATGCTACAGGCAGCTCTTGATGACTTCGACTGGGACATGTTCCGGGCGAGATCATCTGACGTCAGCGAGTTCACGGATGTAGTATTTAGCTTTGTCAACACGCTAACCGAGCGAGCTACTGAAACAGTAACTATAAGGACCTTCCCAAATCAGAAACCATAGGTGGACAGAACAATCCATGCTGCAGTTAAACAACATACTGCTGCATACAACGCTGGTATTTTGTCGGGAAACATGAGCGAGTACAAAGCACTGTGCAATGCTCTCCAATGTGCAGTAAGATCCGCCAAACTCCGATACAGGGAGATAATTGTCAAATTTTCAGCTCAATGACTCTCGACGCATGTGGCAGGGACTGAGGACCATATGTTCCTTTGGAAACAAATCCTCCGCAGAGGTGAGAGCAGATCTGTTGCAGGCCGATAAGTTAAAAACAGCTGCAACCACTTGCAAATGTGTCACCTGAATTTTGTTGCTCTTCAGCTATATGGAGTGATTTTGATCCAGTTTCTCTCCAGTCTCTCAAAGAAACTATTGACCATTTGAAACTTTCCTTTTGCTCTCATGATATTCTCCCTCCATGTATTTTTAAACAATTTTTTGACTCGGTTGGACCTAGTTTGTTGTCGTTTCTGAATAAATGTCTAGTTTCAGGTACTATACCTGATAGCCTCAAAGAAGCTACTGTGACACCTCTTCTTAAGAAATCTTCTCTTGATACTAGTAATTTTAATAATTTTCGACCCATCTCAAATCTTCCATTTGAGCACAAATTATCATTAATTTGTTCATTCAGCACAAAAGCACTGGAGAAAACTGTGTTCATTCAGCTACAGTCTTTCCTTAGTGCAAATCATATCTTTGAAACCTTCCAGTCTGGTTTTAAGTCTCTGCATAGCACAGAGTCTGCTTAACTACGGCTCCTTAATGATACTTTGTTGGCGACTGACTCTGGTGACCATGTTATCCTATCCCATTCTGTTAGACTTAACCTCTGCTTTAGATACAGTTGATCATGAAACTCTTTATATCTTGACTAGAATACTTTGTTGGCATCCAGGGAACTGTTCTTAGCTGGTTCAAATCATATTTAACAAATACAAGTTTTTCTGTCAGGTTGGGTCATTTTTCTTCACTGCCCGCTAAGCTTGCCTGTGGAGTGTCCCAGGGTTATATTCTCGCACCCATTCTTTTTTCTTTGTATTTACTTCCTTTGGGCACTATTTTCAGAAAGCATGGTGTATAATTTCATTTCTATGCAGATGATACCCAAATTGATCTACCTCTCAAACGAAATAAACATGCTGCTTTGGTATCTCTTTTTGCATGCCTGGATGAAGTGAAAACGTCTCGGGTTACTCGCGTAACCCTTGTTCTCTGAATAGGGAACGAGACGCTGCGTGAGCTTTCACGCTTTGGGAACGCCTCCTGCGTGACCGATGTCTGAAGCCCCTATAGAATCACACCAATTCATTGGCTGATGGTGCGACGCCGTCTCTGACGCAATCACATCGTCAGCTTATACTGGTGAACGCGCCATCCACTCCTCAGATTTCTCTGCCTAAAAGAACTCTGTTGGCAGCGTGAGGAGCTTGGCAGCAAATGCAGTGTCTCGTTCCCTATTCAGAGAACAAGGGTTACGCGAGTAACCCGAGACGTTCTCTATCATAGGTTCACTCAACGCTGTGTGAGCTTTCACGCTTTGGGAACGATATACCAAACACGCCAAGCTAAAAACGCTGCCCATCTCGTCCAATAATGAACCACCAAGATACGGCCGGTTCAAACAGACAGGATCTGAGAACCTGGAGTCGTATCTATGTCGAGGTTATAAAACCTGACAAAGGTGTGCGGAGAGGACCACCCTGCCACAACACAAATATCCTCCAGGGGTACCCCTCTAAAGAGAGCTTGAGAGGAGGCTATGCCCCTAGTAGAATGCGCCCGAAGACTAAGAGGTGAAGGAAGGTTCTGCACCTCATAAGCCAGCGAAATGGCATCTCTCACCCAGTGGGAAATCCTCTGCTTTGACGTGGCAAGCCCACGGCGGCCAACACCAAAACACACCAGCAACTGGGAGGTTTTTCTCCAAACCTTGGAGTGATCCACATACAGCTTCAATGCCCGAACCGGGCAGAGCATGTGAAGTCTCTCATCCTCACTCGAAGCAAAGGGAGGAGGATGGAAAGAGTGAAGTGTGACCACCTGAGAGCGAAACGATGTGGACAAGACCTTGGGAACATAGCCAGGCCTAGGCCACAGGGTCACTTTGACCAGACCCGGGGCAAAGTCCATACATGTCTCACTGACAGATAGGGCCTGCAAGTCCCCAACTCTTTTTAGTGACGTAAGCGCCAGCAAAAGAACCACCTTAAGAGTCAGTATCCGTTCTGAAGCTGACTCCAAGGGCTCGAAAAGGTCACCAGACCTTCGAGGACGACTGATAAGTCCCACAAAGGAACTGCCGTGGGGCGAGTCGGCCTAAGCCGTCTGACTCCACGCATAAAGGCAGAGACTAACCGATGCCTCCCCAGGGGGATCTCATCCAGCTCTCTCCGAGCTGCGATGGCCGCTACGCAAACCCTAAGGGTGGTAGCAGCCGCCCCTGCTGTCAGCCTCTCTTGCAAAAACTCCAGCACTGGACCAACAGGGCAGTTAACTGGGTCTATTGCTCGAGCTAAACACCATGACTCAAAGACACCCCACTTGGAAGAATACAGCTTCCTAGTAGGCTCTGGCACTGGCGATGGTCTCCTGAACCTCGACAGGTAAAACATCCATCATGGCCCTTGGCCCTGAATGGGCCATACCCACAACTTCCAGAGCTCTGGTTGGGGATGCCAGATCCTGCTCTGAAGCTGGGACAGTAAGTCCCGCCTGATCGGAATCTCCCAAGGGGACCGATACAAGAGGGGAGTTAACTCCGAGAACCAAGTCTGGGAGGGCCAGAATGGGGCTATGAGAAGGAGACGGGCACTGCTCACCTTTACTCTGCATAGTACTGCCGGAATCAGCTTTATTGGCGGAAACGCATACGGGTGGGCGAACGCATCTATGCCCAGAGTCGTCGGGAAACTCAGGGAGAACCAGAGCGGGCACTGGGATGACTCTTGAGAAGCAAAGAGGTCCACTTCCGCTTTGCCAAACAGATCCCAAATCTGGGATACCGTCTGACGGTTCAACATCCATTCTCCCGGCCTGAGTTTCTGTCTTGACAGAAAGTCGGCCGCGAGGTTCAGTATTCCCGGAACGTGAACTGCCCTCAAGGACAGGAACTTGTACTGGGAACAAAGGAGAAGACGGCGCGCGAGCCTGTCCAGGGTGCGTGACCGTGAACCTCCCTGGCGGTTTATGTGGGACACAACCGCCATATTGTCCATCCTGACTATGATATGATGCCCCCCGAGGACGGGGAGAAAATACATTAAAGCCAGGAAGACAGCCCTGAGTTCCAGGCAGTTTAGGTGCCAAGAGAGGAACTCTCCTGTCCATTCCCCGCTCGCCGGTCTGCCTTCGAAGACCGCTCCCCAGCCCATCATTGATGTGTCCGTCGTGACCATATGGCGACGGTGGATCGCACCCATTCTTATCCCGCTCTGAAGAAAAGCGGGGTCCCGCCATTGTAAAAGGGGTCGAGAGCAACTGCGCGACACCCTGATAAGGCGAGTGGCTGGTACAGTGGGGTGTAACCTCAGCTCCTTTCTTCCACCAAAGGAATGGCCTCATGTGAAGCAACCCTAGGGGCAACACAGGGGAGGCCACTACCATGAGGCCTAGCAGCCTGCGGCATGAACCTACAGAGACACGACGGCCTAGCTTGAAGCGGGCCAGACATGCTGTAAAATTGGATAACCGGGCAGGAGCCAACCGGGCCTGCATCTGAATGGAATCCAAATGAACCCCCAGAAATAGGGTTCGCTGAGATGGGAGGAGCACACTCTTTTTGGCGTTCATCCTGAGGCCAAGAGAATGGATGTGGCGTAGAACAATATCTCTGTGAAGACTCACTAGCTCCCTGGAGTGAGCCAGAATGAGCCAGTCGTCCAGGTAATTCAGCACACGTATGCCCTGGAGCCTCAAAGGGGCCAGTGCAGCATCCATGCATTTCGTGAATGTTCTCGGCGCCAAGGCCAGGCCGAAGGGAAGGACCTTGTATTGGTAAGCCTTCCCTCCGAAGGCAAACCGAAGGAACCTCCTGTGTCTCTGAACGACCTGGATGTGGAAATACGCATCCTTTAAGTCGATAGTGACAAACCAGTCCCCTCCTTGAATCTGAGACATGATGGTTTTCATCGTCAGCATCTTGAACTTCCCTTTGTAAATTGAAAAATTCAGACGCCGCAGATCCAGAATGGGCCTCAGGCCGCCGTCCCTCTTTGGAACAAGGAAGTAACGGCTGAAGAACCCTTGTTCGATGTACAACTGAGGTATTTCCTCTATCGCTCCTTTCTGTAGAAGCGAGGAAAGCTCTTGCTGTAGAACAGAAGCCTTGGAGGCGCTGTTTACTACTGTCAGTTGAACCCCGTCGAAGCGGGGGGGATTTCTCCCAAACTGAAGTGTGTAGCCGGACCGAATCGTGCGGAGAACCCAAAGCGATACCCCGGTAGACGCTCCCATTCATGAATGAAATTCGATAGAGGAAGCAGAGTGTCGTGCAAAGGAAGACATACCTGAGATGGGGTGTCGAGAAGGCCTGGAAGCAGCGGCAACCTCCACCACGAAGGAGAGCCCTCGGCCTCCTTGCTCAGGTTGACGGAGAGTGAAGTGCTGGACTGACAGGTGGCCGGCACGGGGTCCGAACGCTGCAGGAGAGAACCGACTGTGTCCCCTAACACGCGGCCCACTGGCGGCGAAAGGACGGACTGTTATGGGGGAAAGACGAACGCGACCCAAACTGCCAGACCAAGGAAAAATGAGGGTGAACTCGTTCTGCACACCAAGCCTCGAGGGGTGGCTGTGACAGATCTGAGTGAGGAGAGCGCGTTCGAGGCGGGCAGAAACGCTTTTGCGATCTGACCTCGCCTCGTAACGGTGAAGCGGCTCTCCTCATTCCGACCCGAAGGTCAGGAAGGTTGGGGGAGGGTGCGTAGTCTGGGCGCCACTTCCGCCAAAAGGCTCCTTTCTGGGGAACGATTGCTCCCTAGACAAAGAGGAGGAGGGAGTGGAATGGTCCCTCGTTCTCCTAGGCATAAACTGCTTAAGAGCAGCCGATTGCGTCTTGGCGGAGCGGAATTTTTCCACTACCGAGCTTACCGTTTCCCGAACAGCCCAGACTGTGAGATAGGTGCATCCAGCAGGAACACCTTCTCCTTCTCTGGTATCTCGGTGAGATTTAGCCACAAATGGCGCTCCGCGGCCACCGAACCCGCCATAGAGCGCCCCACGGCACGCGCGGTGTGTTTTGTGGCTCTGAGAGCCAAGTAAGTGGCTCTGCGCAGCTCTTTGACAGCCTCTGGAGTCAGACCAGTCCCCTCGTCCATTTCCTTAAGGACGTCCGCCTGGTAGGCTTGAAGGATGGCCATCGTGTGGAGGGCCATGCCTGCCTGACCGGCCACAATGTAGGACTTCCCAATGAGAGCGGAAGTAGTCCTACACGGCTTGGACGGAAGGAGGGGGCGGGACTTCCAAGAAGGCGCCAAAGAGGGTGAAAGGTGGGAGGCCAAAGTGTCCTCTACCACAGGCATGGCGGTGTAGCCCTGCTCCACAGAACCCACAAGGTTGGTGAAGTCAGTGGCCGCCGCGTTAGTGAGGCAGGAAGGGAATGGCTGTTTCCAGGATCTGGAGATCTCTTGATGCAGATCACCGAAAAACGGCAGCTTCCTCCACTCGGGCTTTGAATTTGAACCGCTAAGGAACCGCTCGTCGAGTTTCGAAGACCAAGACTCGCGGGGCTCGCGAAAGCACGTCCACAAGTTCGGAGTAGGTCGGTGAAGGCCGCGCCTCCTGACTGCTAAGCGTTAGCGCATCTGCTAAAGTAGGCCCGAAATCCTTGGTGTCGGAGGCCGCTGTTAGCAGTACATCATCTATTCCGAAGGAGACGGTATCACGTGCCCTCAGGCTAGGAAAAAGATAATCTTGCGTGAATTCAACCGGTGAATTCACGCGAACACGCTTCGGAGAGGGAGGGAGAGAAAAGGCGATGGCTGTCTGCTCACTCTCCATCTCCTCGAGCTCAACATCCGAACCCCAGGTTGCTGACTCACGAGAGACCGCGGATTCGCGCGGAGGCCTCTGGAGCGCGACGGGGAAAAATGGATGACTCCTTCTCACACACCTCAAGCCGAGAGCGGAGGGTTATGAGACGGAGATTCTCACAAAGTTTACACTTCGATATCCCATAAACCGCATCACGTGCATGCGAAAAATCCCAAACATTTAACACACTTACTGTGTGGGTCATCACGAGCGATGAATCGCGCGCACGGCGGTTGGCAACGGCGATATTCCATGGCACTTCACCGCAAGGAGAACAAGGTTCCACTGTAGGCAGTCGCCGAAGTGCAAATGGATGAATCGCATCCGAAATATATTATTATTGGGCCAGAACATCGCAACAACGAAGGGCAATGTGACCGCTTCGTGAAGGCAGAGAAATCTGAGGAGTGGATGGCGCATTCGCCAGTATAAGCTGACGACGTGATTGCGTCAGAGACGGCGTCCCGCCATCAGCCAATGAATTGGCGTGATTCTATAGGGGCTTCAGACATCGGTCACGCAGGAGGCGTTCCCAAAGCGTGAAAGCTCACGCAGCATTGAGTGAACCTATGATAGAGAACATGGTTCTCTCTAAATGTTTTATTTTTGAATGAATCTAAGACAGATGTTATAGCCTTTGGCCCTAGTGAAAACTCAGGGAGCATAAGTATCGATCTGGGCAGTCGTGGCCTAATGGATAGAGCGTTGGACTTGAAACCCAAGGTAACCCAAGGTTGTGGGTTCAAATCCCGGCTCTGGCAGGAAGTGTCCATGACTGAGGTGAGACCCTTGAGCAAGGCACCGAACCCCCAACTGCTCCCCGGGCGCCGCAATGTCGGCTGCCCACTGCTCCACTTGGATGGGTTAAATGCAGAGAACACATTTCACTCCTCATTATACTCTGTATAATTGTGTATGTGACAAATAAAGCTCATCTGAGCTTCCATCTGGTCTACCTTGCTCCTTTTACTTCTTCCTGTATTAAGAACCTAAGTGTTTTCTGGGATCAGTGTCTTAAATTTGATAAACAAATAAATGCGGTTATTAGTTCCTGTTTTTTTCAGCTACGCCTTCTCTCCAAAATTAAATCCTTTCTCTCTGTTAAAACTTTAGAGGTTGCTATCCATGCGCTCATTACAACTCACTTGGATTACTGCAACTCTCTCTATCTTGGCATTTCTAAATCTTCCATCACTCGTCTCCAATTAGTACAAAACGCAGCTGCTAAATTCCTCAAAGGACAACTTAAATTTGATCATATTACTTAAATTCTGAATTCGTTACATTGGTTACCTGTGCATCTTAGAATTGAGTTCAAAATTCTTCTCTATGTTTTTAAATCTATAAATAATCTGGCACCGAGCTATTTATCTGATCTACTTTATCCATACAATCCTACTCGAAATCTGAGGTCTGGTGATCAAAGTCTTCTCTCTGTCTCCAGATCACGGCTAAAGTACAGAGGGGATAGAGCCTTTGCGGTTGCTGGCCCTAGGCTGTGGAACAGCCTTCCAGCCTACATCAGATCGGCACAGTTTTAACTGTTTTTAAATCATCTCTTAAAACCTATTTCTATTCTTTGGCTTTTAATTCACTGTGAGTTTATGGTATGAATCTAAGGGTTGTCTTGTGTTTTATATTTTTGTTTGTTCGGCACTTTGGTCAGCCGTGCTTGCTATTTTTAAATGTGCTATATGAATAAAACAAACTTGAAACTTGAAAAACCTTCTACGGCCGCTACTCTGCCGATCAACGCGTCAGGAAGCAGCAGACAGAGCAGTGATGATCATGTAATCACCGTGTCGGAGTACGAGGTTCCGAGACAACTAAGGAGAGTAAACGTCAGGAAATCAGCCGGACCTGATGGGATTACTGGCCGTGTTCTGAGATCCTACGCAGATCAGCTTGCTGGTTTGTTTACTTCAAACTTTAATGAGTCCCTTGCTACCTCTGTGGTTCCCACCTCCTTTAAAAAATCTGTCATCATCCCTGTGCCTAAGACCAATAAACCCTCTTGCCTGAATGACTATCGTCCAGTTGCCCTCACATCAATAGTCATGAAGGTTTTTGAGAGACTTGTAAAGAACCACATTTGCTCCTCCATCCCTACTACTTTGGACCCTCTTCAGTTTGCCTATCGCCCAAATAGATCTACTGATGATTCTTTCTCTCGCGTCCTGCACTCTTTCTTCACACACATTGACAGCAACAATGGTACATATGTAAGGCTGCTATTCATTGACTATTGCTCAGCTTTCAATACTATAGTCCCCATCAAGCTTGCTTTTAAACTCACAGACCTCAGACTTCCTCACCAGCAGACATCAAGTGGTGAAAGTAGGCCAATTCACCTCCAACTCCATCACCCTGAACGTAGGAGCCCCACAAGGCTGTGTCCTTAGTCCTCTGCTCTACTCTCTCTACACACAAAAATGCATCTCCTCTCACAGCTCCACATCTATCATCAAATTTGCTGATGATACTGTGGTTCTGGGCCTCATTTACAACAACAATGAGACTGCATACTTGGATGAGGTAGAGAGACTTACATCATGGTGCCAGATCAACTATATATCTCTGAATCTGAGCAAAACTAAAGAGCTGATCGTGGACTTCAGGAACTGACAGCAGTGGCCCTACACTCCTCTTATTATCAGTGGGACCCCTGTGGAGAGGGTGATCAGCTTCAAGTACCTTGGTGTAAACATCTCCGAGGACCTGACTTGGACTACACACATTCAAACACAGGTTAACCTGGTAAGTTGCATGAGGACGCAATCGCACTGAACGCTCTTTGTTTGCACATTATCATTTACAAATAGATTAAATGAAACGGGACAACATTAATCTTGACAAACTATACATCATTCTGAAGGTCTAAGCCTCAAGCATCGACAATAGATTGCTGTTTTATAAGGAATGTATTTGCTAAATTTGTGTAAGCAGTAACACCAAACCATCCATAATACAAAAGCAGTAACTACCAGCTTCTTGGAATATTGAGTCACAAACGCATCCATTGCTGTAAATCCTGGTTTAGTTAGAAAAGGTAAGGGTCCATGGAACAACATACCATCATGTACTTTAATTCAACGAAGCAATAACGTTGTTATATGGATGGACATTCATTTGTTTACGACTCCTTTCTTCAGGGATAGCTATTGTTTGTATCCGTTATGGAATAGCTCACGCTCAAAAACTGCGTCTTGGTTGTAAAAAAAAAAACATGTTTTTTAGTAATATACAGTGTTACACACAGAATGAAACCATTCCCCCAAAAAATTTGAGAAAAAAAGCGGAAAAGTGTTTATTTGAATTATCGTGCTCTCTCCCGAGGGATATGATGGACGCTGTGACATACCTGTCTTCTGATGGGGGCAGAACTTAGCAAACTACTTTTTGGACAAAATATACCTCTTTTCTTTTTTCAACATATTTAATATATGTGTATGTGTGTTTTGTGGGGAATGTGGCTTTATCTGTATGATTAGTATCTGTGTGGCTGATATCAGCTGTGATTACTCTGACTGAATGAGGGCTATGAATGCCTATGAATTACTATATGGTCTATATCTGTATGATTATCATCTGTATTACCCCACACATCAGTGTGTGATTACTGACATATTAACAGTAATCAGTGTGAATGGCTGGCAATATCAATATATGTCTGGCAATCAGATAATGTACGTGAGTATGTACTACATACAAAGCTATTTTTTTTATTTCTTTCTTTTTATTACTCAATTATTATTATTATTATTGTATTATTTAGTGGTCAAATAAATCACTTATTGTCAGAGAGTCACAGTCACAACCATCAACCGCAATCACCAGATCTCAGTCACCTGAGTTTTGATCACCTGCTCCTGCTGTCCCTCATCAACACTCCTATAAACCCCACATGCTCTCTGACACTCATCGTCCGGTCTACGGTTCACTATACGGATCTATACCAGACTCCCTACATGCTTACCTGTGTTTTGCTTACCTCCTAGACTCTCCGGCGATACTCCAAAGGATATTTCAGGTCTCCCGCATTTCCAACGATTCTCCAGCATTGATCCCCGCTCTCCTGAGCACCCGATCTCCACTCTCCTGTGAACGAGAAGGATATCAGTTCCTGCACAGTGCACCTGCATATAACCATCCCCACGATACTCACCAGCTCATCACTCTCCTATTTTACTACATCTCACTCAATAAACATTCCCGTGTGATACTTACCTGTTGTCTTCTGGCTCTCATTGTGACACGTATATGATGTCTAAGATTCTGTCTATAATAATTGTATAATTGAACAACATACAGTGGTATGTATAATGACTAAAATAGTTTAATATTTTGTAGAACTCTTCAATACATTTGCTAAATAAATATCTTTCCTCAAACGTGGGGGACGGCTATATAAAGTCTCAAGAAAATATTTTTTTTTCATGGTATCTTCTTCAGATTTGAAATATATACTCAGGACACATGTGACTTTCAACCCATTACTTTTCTAGATTGCTCCAGGACTTATTTAATGTATTTTTATATGAAATACAATTATAATTAGTTTTCCATTCAGTGTGGTACACTTTTTTCAAGGCACTTCTGTCTCTATAACTTGTTATCTTTTTGAGTATTATCAACTCTGGATGATGCCCAAAGGGTCTTCTTTCCAAAGGCATCAAAATTGTGGGTTTAGCACACTGAAGTCAGCACCTGTTATAATTTTAAATTTGGTACGTCTTTTTCAACCGTGAGTCCCAAAATACCAAAATGGGGAGTGCTGGTTAACAGGTTAAGAAAGCCATGCAAAGACTGTACCATCTGCGACAGCTGAGGAAATTTAGGGTCTCGCCAGCAATCCTGAAAACTTTCTATTCAGGGGCCATAGAAAGTGTATTGACTCAGTGTATTTCAGCGTGGGATGAAAACATCTCCAATCAGGACTGCAAAGCCCTGCAGAGACTTGTGCACTTAGCTGAGCACATCTCAGGGTCTGCTCTCCCTTCTCTGCAGGTCATCTGCCTCAAACGCTGCAGAAGCAGAGCTGCTAAAATAATCAAGGATTAAAATCACCCTGGTAACCATCTCTTCGTCCGTAGCATGATGGCAAAAACTGAGACACTTAGGATGAGCTTTTTTCCCCAGGCCATCAGGCTCTTAACTCAAACTCAGTCTCATAACATCAACATGACTCCATTTAATAATCAGCAATAATCTCTACCATTCATATTGCTGGTATGTAAATACCAGGTACAACATTTTTGCACATTCTTCTTGCACATTCCTGCTTTTATTATTATTTATTTAGTCTACAGTATACTGTCCTGCACATTTTATTTTATTGCTAATTTTATGCTTTTTATTTATGATTATTATTTTTATATCATTGTGTTTTTTATACCTATATTTATGCATATTCTCTTGGGTTTGTATTCCATATAATTGCACTGTCCATGGAGCGGAACTGACTTACATTTCATTGCTGGTTATATTCTGTATAATTGTGTATGTGACAAATGCAAATCTTGAATCTTTTATCTTTAAATGTAGGATCTCTGTTACAGTGAGACAGGTCACCATGTGAGATATTGAGCCATCGAATCAAATCAGTCAAGAAGAATCTAAAGACCCCCCCCCAAAACAAATAATAATCACAAGGACTAAAACTAATCAAACTATCCCGTGACGTGAATATTCTGACTGGTTTCCTGTCAGCGCCTTAGTGTCTCTATTCAGAATGGTCATAATGACTAACTTAATCAGGAAAATAACAAAGGTATCTTTGTTTCAAGAAGCACCTTGTGATCCCAATGTATGGAACCCATAGTCTGTCCAACAGGAAAAGGTTGATTAAATTAACTGACTGCCCTCAGGCCTGCAGAACATGCTATGACATGACCGTCTCATGACTCCCTCTTCAACTTCGCTTTAATAGACAAAGTTACTCAAACTTGCATGAAGATTTCTAAAAGGACAATAATTAATTTACATTGTTATTAGAGCAAGTGTATCAAAAAATAACATGTTTGATGTCTTATATATATATATACAGTGGGGCAAAAAGTATTTAGTCAGCCACCAATTGTGCAAGTTCTCCCACTTAAAAAGATGAGAGAGGCCTGTAATTTTCATCATAGGTATACCTCAACTATGAGAGACAAAATAAGAAAAAAAATCCAGAAAATCACATTGTAGGATTTTTAAAGAATTTATTTGCAAATTATGGTGGAAAATAGGTATTTGGTCACCTACAAACAAGCAAGATTGCTGCTCTCACAGACCTGTAACTTCTTCTTTAAGAGGCTCCTCTGTCCTCCACTCGTTACCTGTATTAATGGCATCTGTTTGAACTCGTTATCAGTATAAAATACACCTGTCCACAACCTCAAACAGTCACACTCAAACTCCACTATGGCCAAGACCAAAGAGCTGTCAAAGGACACCAGAAACAAAATGTAGACCTGCACCAGGCTGGGAAGACTGAATCTGCAATAGGTAAGCAGCTTGGTGTGAATAAATCAACTGTGGGAGCAATTATTAAAAAATGGAAGACATACAAGACCACTGATAATCTCCCTCAATCTGGGGCTCCACGCAAGATCTCACCCCGTGGGGTCAAAATGATCACAAGAACTGTGAGCAAAAATCCCAGAACCACACGGGGGGACCTAGTGAATGACCTGCAGAGAGCTGGGACCAAAGTAACAAAGGCTACCATCAGTAACACACTGCGCCGCCAGGGACTCAAATCCTGCAGTGCCAGACGTGTCCCCCTGCTTAAGCCAGTACATGTCCAGGCCGTCTGAAGTTTGCTAGAGAGCATTTGGATGATTGGGAGAATGTTATATGGTCAGATGAAACCAAAATATAACTTTTTGGTAAAAACTCAACTTGTCGTGTTGGAGGAGAAAGAATGCTGAGTTGCATCCAAAGAACACCATACCTACTGTGAAGCATGGGGTGGAAATATCATGCTTTGGGGCTGTTTTTCTGCAAAGGGACCAGGACGACTGATCTGCGTAAAGGAAAGAATGAATGGGGCCATGTATAGTGAGATTTTGAGTAAAAACCTCCTTCCATCAGCAAGGGCATTGAAGATGAAACGTGGCTGGGTCTTTCAGCATGACAATGATCCCAAACACACCGCCCGGGCAACGAAGGAGTGGCTTCGTAAGAAGCATTTCAAGGTCCTGGAGTGGCCTAGCCAGTCTCCAGATCTCAACCCCATAGAAAATCTTTGGAGGGAGTTGAAAGTCCGTGTTGCCCAGCGACAGCCCCAAAACATCACTGCTCTAGAGGAGATCTGCATGGAGGAATGGGCCAAAATACCAGCAACAGTGTGTGAAAACCTTGTGAAGACTTACAGAAAGCGTTTGACCTCTGTCATTGCCAACAAAGGGTATATAACAAAGTATTGAGAGAAAATTTTGTTATTGACCAAATACTTTTTCCACCATAATTTGCAAATAAATTCTTTAAAAATCCTACAATGTGATTTTCTGCATTTGTTTTTTCTTATTTTGTCTCTCATAGTTGATGTATACCTATGATGAAAATTACAGGCCTCTCTCATCTTTTTAAGTGGGAGAACTTGCACGGTTGAAATTGGTGGCTGACTAAATACTTTTTTGCCCCACTGTAATATATATATATATAAATGCTGGTGTGTTTTAAGTAATCAATTACTTTTAATCTTTGCCCTATGACTTCCTACTAGCAGATAACAGTGTTTAGTATCGTGTAAAAGCTTATTTTAAATGCAGAATGTTGAAATGAATGACAAGTGCAAAATATTCCCCACATGGAAGATCACAGATTAGATTAAGATTTGTGTTCAAAGTAAACAGTATGGGCTGGGCTTGATTGGATCAAGAGCCTGTGACAGACAAAGTTCAACATGTTTAAAACTCTGTGACACAAAGGCTTAGAGCTGCCGCTGCTTACACACTCTCAAACTTTGGCTTTGTCTCACTGATCGTGCTGCGAAGCGCTCACAGCCCAAACATCAGGCCAAGTGACTTCATAACTACAAACACTCCGTTGGAACTTTGTTGAAACTCTTGACTGAAGAGACTTTCAAAGCTGAGTCTTCGCAATAGACTCTCTCAAGGAAACAGCCAACCATCGCAGGGCATCCCAGCCCCGCGTCACGCAACGGCGACTTTAGCAGCTAATCAGCAGCCCGGATGTTTTCCAACAAGGAAAGGGAAATTAAACCGGAGATCAGCTGTCAAATCAACTTGTACGCGCAAGTAAAACATATCTCCATTTTTGCTGGAAACTGGTGAATTGATCTGTATGCAGTCAAAGATAGCCAGATCTATGCTTGTGATCTTCCTCCGGTTGAATTTATGAAATAGCAAAAGAGTGCAAGACTTAAACTTTCTTCAGACCTAATAACTAATTTCTTGAAATGAACATGTGTACGTGTGTGTGTGTGTGTTTTAGTCATGTTAGCAAAACAGTTAGCAAATAAACTGTTTTGAATATTTCATTTATAAAGAATCCTTGTCTTGTGTTGTGTAATTTGTCTAAACATCTGCCAAGATCTCATTTACTGTGCTCGTGGTAAAATTATAATTTGTTTGAAAATATCGCTGGCCACGAATAAGTAAAACAAATTGATAAGACACTAAGTTCGATTACGACGAATTGAATAAGTTGTAAGTTAATTGAATCAGATCGATTTAATCAAATCAATATTGATTCTTAATCGATTCCCCAAAAATAATAAATAAGAACTAAAATTTAGAAATAAGAGAAATACAATTTCTTACAGATTGGTGGAGGATGAAATCTGGAAGTTTTATTTTAAAATTCATAACACATTAATAACAGTACATTTTGTGTCTTTTCTATGTATAACCCAAATAAAATTGTGTAGATACAGAGAAACAGAGTTTTGTTTGTGGTACTCTATTCTTATTTGTGGTGCACAGTGCATTTTGAATGAAAATTAGTGCAACGCGAGTTGTGGTTTAAGAAGGAAATGAACTGCAGTAAATTATAAATTGTCTGTTAAGACAATATAAGACATTATAAAGCACAAAAGAGACAAATGAGCGGATTCCTCATTTATTTCTCTATTAAGGCCTTCATAGTAATTTGCATTGCGGGTTCCAATGTTGAAGTAACTATGCTATGTACCTCCCTGGTTTGAGAATATTAGATTAGCTAACTAATGTCTCGGCCACTTTTATATTCACTAAACGAGTGAACTCAAGACGCAGCACTCATAAGGGGTGGCCAAAAACGTTAAGGGAGCATTATGATATTGATCAATTTAAATTGTCTGCCATGTGTGCGTGTCTGTCTAAACAAGCTAACACCAGCATAAGGCCCGCTGAGACCAAGAATTGTTATATTAATAAGTAATCTGTAGATTGATTTATCTCCCTCTAAACGAGTTGAGATTGTCAGCGCTATAAGAAGAAAATAATCTAAATAGTTGCTTTTTGAGTGTTTAGTGTGAAATGCATTGATGTTTCACTCATTACCCGGATCTGTATCCAAACTGACAGGCTCCCTTACGTGGTGAAGGTCACCATAGTGACAGCCGCAACCCAGGAAGTCATCAGAGACTCTTTCCGGGAAATTTTCTAGCATGCAGGCTCAGTCCCCAGTGTTATTTTGAGCGGTTGTAAACAAATAGCATAGCACAAAGCTAAGCTAACTGAGGCTAATGAGTTTGCATTGAAGCCTATGCAGAGCTATTAGCATTGAAGGCTAGCAGTTAGCACGTAGCATTTTATGGGTTCAAATGCGTTGTATTTTGCAGTGTGTTTTGAAATGTAATCAGTTGCATTGGAATTTTAAACCACACTAGTGGGATCTTCACCTCATTTTATCTCTCTTTTACTCATCTTATCTCTCTCTCCTCCCATTTTAAAGTACTCTAACAAATGTAAACGTGAATAAACCCCTTCCTGTAAGCATCTTCTTTGGCCTGACAGAGCTGTTTGAGTTTTGAAGTGAACCACGGTTTGTCGTTGCTGTAAGTTATTTGAGTCCTGGTAGGAATGCACATATCTTCACAAAAATTTATATAAGATGTTACAGTCTCTGTGAGCTCGTCCAGATCGGTGGCACCAGCTTCAAAAACAGTCCAATCAGTGAGGTTGAAACATGCTTTTAAATCTTGCTCTGTTTCATTTGTCCAACTCTTTACAGTCCTTAATACGGGTTTAGCTGATTTCAGTTTCTGCCTGTAGGTCGGTATTGTAACGTAGTGTGTAGCGGGAAGGACGAAGGAGACAGCAGAAGAAATACTGTAATTCGTTTTAATAAATCAAAGAATCAAATACTTGTAACACAATGTGAAAAACGAGTGAACGGACAAAGACTCAGGGGGAACTCAGGACTTATAAACACATGTTAATTAATTACGGAAAAAATAAATAGGTGCTAGTAATAATCAAATTAACTTAACGAGAACAGGAAAATAACCAAAATAAGGAAACTCAGGAACAATAGGGGGGAAACAAAGAACCAAGAACCCTGACAGGTATAAGTTGAACCAAACAGTGATCAGAGTCCTAAAGCTGAACATGGGACAGAGTGATATGCATATTTTATTGCTGTGTAACAGTGATACAATATTTTACTGTCTCTGGAGGGACATGTAACATGCTGTCTGTATTTTGACTGTTCACATGAGAGATTTGCTTTATTAAAATCCCCTAGAATGATTAAAACAGAGTCAGAGTGTTGTTGCTCAGTCTCTGTGATCAGATCAGTGAGTTTCTGTAAAGCTGAGCTCACGTGCACTTGCGGAGGAATTTAAACACTCACGATAATGAGCAATTGAAACTCCCGTTGTGAGTGGAAAGGCTTACAGTAAATGAAAAGCTCTTCTAGATCTGGACAGCACATCTTCTTTAACACTGTCACTTGTGTACACCGCCTATCATTGATGTAAATGCACGTCCCGCCGCCGCGTTTTTTCCCTGTTGATTCTGAGTCGCGGTCCGCTCTAAACAGCTGAAAGCTCAGCAGATGGAGCGCTCTGTCTGGAATGGAGTGATTCAGCCAGGTTTCCGTGAAGCACAGGGTAGCAGAGTTTGAAAAGTCCTTGTTTAACCAGGAAAAGAATAAGGAGTTTGTCTGTTTTGTTAGGTAGAGAGCAGAGATTCACCAGATGGATGCTATGCAGAGCTGTTCTAAATCCTAAATTCTGAACTTAACGTGCACGCCGGCTCGCTTCCCCCATCTGTGCGTCCTGAAGCGTCTGAACAGTGCCGCTGCTCCATCAACTACAATATCCAGCAAAACATCAGAATAATCGTATGACATTTTGTTGTGTGTTCCTGCCAAATGTTCAGCAGTTCATCCCTGGTGAAACTGGTCGTGTTTGACAAATAAACAAATGGAAAAACTAACAAAAACACTCAAACAACTGGAGAGCCAAACATCATGGCTGCCATGTGCAGTGCCATCTTGATCTTGATCAACATTGACAACATTATATAATATGTTACCTCAACAACATCCTCAAAACATCCTCAAAATGTTGCAGATAAAACATCCTTGGCAGCATCTCAGGCCTCAGTGATGATCTTATAAAGTTATCCTGATGTGGCAGAGATAATTTTCTTCCTTTGTTATCTTGACACATTGTGCCAATGTTTTATTGAGAACATTATATATTCTGTCACATCAACAACATCCTCAAAACATCCTTAAAATTTTGCAGGTCAAATGTTCTAACTTTGTTATTATGTCACTGTAACAAAGTCAATGATCAGAAAGGAAGAGGACAAGGTCGGCTTGACTGTTACTGGCATTTTATCGGTACCACAAACACAAAGTCGCTTTCCCAGCACTCAATATAACACAACTAGCAAGTAACATAAACTTGGGCTCTCCAGAGCATAGCAGCTTCACCGTCGCCAGTCAGCAGTCTGTCCCTCTCTCACCGCTTCTCCTTTCCCAGTCCCTTTAAGCAGTCTCTCCACGCCACTCACTGGAACAAGACACAGGTGTTTGTCATTTGCACTTGACCCACTTACTCACCGCTCGTCTCCCAACTCTCTCTCCCGCTGCAGACCTCGCTGAACCACGCCCCCCTCGCCACAGTCACATTACAAGAACATTTTATACAAATATTACACAATCTCATGCCTTAGGGATGTTCAACCAAACCTGTACATAATGTTAGCCAAAGTTCTGAGAACGTTCCCTTCTAGCTGGGGAAGCACAAATTCATACGTGCATAACAGTCATGAGTGCAGAGTGTACCGGTGGTCAATAAGAAAATAACCGCAGATATGCAGGAGTTGGGAACAGGATGTTGTTAGACCGCCCACTCCCGTTCAAATTACACCAGAGTTACCGACCACTACCGTGTTTTATTCAGGAATTTAATCCCGCATCACAAGAAATCAGGTCGGGTCCTGCGGATCCCGCATGAGAGCCACGGGAATGCTAGTTTCAGCCTCAGATGTCACGCCCATGGAACGTCGGCTAAATGTCTGATGCATATGGCACACTTATCTGGAAACACTTCAGGAGTTTTGAAGTTGTCGTCGGATTGGTTAGATTATAAAGGATTTCCGGGAGATGTGTGTATCGTGTCCTTTAACATTCTGCCTGGAAACAAAAATGCCATGTTGCCAAACCCCCTCACGAAAGAAGAAAGCAGTCGTGTTTACAACTGACAACGAGCGCTTGTCAGGTTCAACTAAATGCTGCACTTTAAAAAGTATGTGAAATTTTTTAAGCTCGCGGCATAGAATCTTTAAAATATGTCCGCGAGTTTTAGACAGTCTGTTTTTGTGGCGACATTTCCATTCCCTGAAACATGACGCGGTACAAAACGAAACATGATTGGTTGCTTTACCGGTCAGTCATATGTCCTCTTGGGTGGGCCTTGGCCATTCAACATAGCCAAAGTTCCCAGACCTTCAGCCGTCAGTCTGAAGGACTGGATACACGAGACTATGGGAATGAAGACCTCTACCTCAGAGAGCATGGGTTCAAATCGCTTAAGGTACTTTCCTGCTCCTGTTCAATTCTCACCTGTCTAATTGTTTCCTGTCTCTATCCATTCTGTCCTGACCATTAAAGATGAAAAAGTAAAATTGGCATCTCTCTTTTTTTATAATGGAGTCTTGCAAGAGATTACAGCAAGACAATAAAGAGATCACCAATGTTTCTCACACATTTCTCTCCCATTGTCAGTTTGGATTCCTTTCTTTCAGAACTTTCTCAGTTGTGTCTAATTTTATTCCCCTAAGGATTTTTAGGCGAAAAATCTGAGACATTGTTGAGACTAAAATGAGAAATGCATGAGAATCACAGTCTCCTGAGGATAGAAAGAGCAACCTCTGAGCAATAAAATATTCCTATAATGGAGTCTTGATAGATATTGCAGCAAGACAATAAATATATATTCTATGTTTCTTCCACCACATTCTCAGTTTTTACTCTTGTTTGTTTTTCTCAAATATTTGTCATGTCTCCCCTGGTGATCAGCTGCGGCTGACCAATGGATCCAGGTCACGGCACCAGTTAGATGTAGCAGATGTCAAGCGGTACCCTCGGAAAAAGAAGCACGGCCACAATGGAATTTATTCCCCTTCAAAAATGAGTATGAGGCAAAATTAGTACAACCAGACCTGGAGGCTAGTGACTGTTCCATTTACTGAATAGTAAATTACACTGTAAAGGTTCATAAAAGTATGAAAAGCATTATCAGAATACTCCATCTGCCATCAGTGGTTTAATCTGAATTTAATGATGTGACAAGAACACTTTTTCTGCTCAAAGAAAACAAAACAACGACTTTATTAAACAATTTATCTCCTCTGCTTCAGCGTAGCACCATTTTGGAGAAAGTAGCAGATGCTTAGTGACAAAATTGTCCTTTTGGGGTGCAGTATCCCTTTAAAGGATAAGTGATGACACAACGGTGATAGGCCTGATCACCGACAACGATGAGACGGCCTACAGAGAGGAGGTGAGTACCCTGACTAAATGGTGTCAAGAGAACCACCTCTCACTCAACAACGACAAGACCAAGGATTTGGTGGTGGATTTCAGGAGACAGAGCAGAGAACACACACCCATCTCCATCAACAAGATACCTGTGGAGCGGGTAAACAGCTTTAAGTTCCTCGGCGTTCACATCACAGAGGATCTCACATGGTCTGCTCACACAGATTCAGTGCTGAAGAAGGCACACCAGCGCCTCTTCTTCCTGAGAAGGCTGAGGAAGTTTGGAATGAGCCCCAGCATTATCAGATCATTCTACACCTGCACTGTGGAGAGCATACTGACCGGCTGCATCACCGCCTGGTTTGGAAACAACACTGCTGGCAACCTCAAAGCTCTGCAAAGGGTCATGCGAACTGCCCGCCACATTGTTGGAGGTGAGCTTCCCTCCCTCTAGGACATCTACATCAGGCGGTGTATATGGAAAGCCAGGAGGATCATCAAGGACTCCAGCCACTTGTCCCACAGTCTGCTCTCTCTGCTGCCCTCAGGAAGACGTCTCCGCAACATTCGATCCTGCACTAGCCAACTGAGGGATAGCTCTTTCCCTCAGGCTATCAGGCTAAACACACTAAGAGCAAAAACTAATACACCCTACAGCACACTCCCACTTTACAATATGCCATGCACTGCACTTTAACACAGTTCAACTGGACTACACGCACACACTTCACTAATTCAACAACCTATCTGCTACCAGTGGATACCATCCAATGCACATCCATGACATTGCGTATCCAGGATTATGTATTATCTGTTGCACCTTCACATATTATTGTGTGTATATATGTGTACATAATGTAGAATGTGTACATACTGTGTACAATGTGTATTGATAACTGTAAGTATGTCTAATAATACACTGTGTGTACTGACTATATGTATGTTTATTCTGCACATTGTCTTCTGTATAAGTCTGTAAGTATGTACTGTCTATATGTAAATTGTTTCTGCACTGTCTGGAGCACGCTCTCAAGAATTTAACTCACCAAAGCACATGTGCCGTGGTGATGTGACAATAAAAGTGATTTGATACCTCTTCTTAAGGTGCAACACTAATTAAGATCCCACCTACAGCAATTGGTAGGAACTCCCAACCATGTGAACTAAACATGAATAGCAATTATAAAAAGTAAACATTAAATACAAGTTTTGAAGAAGTTGACACTTTCAAAAAAACATATATTATATATGGCCAAGCCTGTGAAAATCTCTGGCAGTCACAAAGTTTCAACGAAGTGTTTGAGTTCTGGATGCCTCACTCACTCAGTGTGTGGAGCAGTCAACAAAGGCGAAAGAGCCAAAGATTGAGAGAGCAAGGAGCTAGTGAAGGCTTTGTGTCCAGTTTTAAACAGGCTGATTTTGGTCCATCCCACGGCGATTGTCACAATCAGATTCTGTTGCAGGGCGGAGCCACGCGCCATACTGTTCCTCTTTGGACACCAATTACCCTAATATTTAATCTTCCACGTGGGGAATATATCTTCAAGTTCAGCTAAAAACTTCTATAAAGTGTTATCACCCGAGAATGATTCCGAATATCATTTTTTTTATTCACACTAATGTTCTGCAATTATCGTGACCATTCATTAAAAACTAAACATCAAATATCTGGTACACGCATATGAAATGGCATAGCTTTATCTGAATAAAAAGCAACTATTAAAATATAATAGGTTCCAATAAAAACATCAAACAGAAAGCATATTATTTGGGAGTATATTGCTCCAATACTTTAAATAATTTTAAATGATTGTCACCCTGAATGTCTACGTGGTGGCTGTAGCGGCCTACCAAGTCCCTCTTGGTGGCCAGTCAGTGGTCAGACACCCCTAGTTACACGTTTCGAGAAGCTTATGCTAAGTGGTGGATCGGGATGCTATTCCATAGCCTCGAGTCCTCTGATCTCCCCTCTACTTGGGGGTCAAGGCTCAATCCTCCAGAAGTTGGCCTTCGAGATGTGGGTCTTGCCTATTTTAGCCACTCCCGGCTCCTCTGTTCTCTCGCTTTAGTTGTGCTCTTTCACACTAGGCAGGGATTTGAAAGTCTGGCGGCATGGGCATCTTGTTCCCATAGCATTTTCGAGGCAAGTCAAGTCAAGTCACCTTTATTTATATAGCGCTTTTAACAATACAAATAGTAGCAAAGCAACTGCACAATATCAAAATAGGAAAAAAGTGTGTCAATAATGTAAAATGACAAGATTTAACAGTCAAATTTCAGTTCAATTTTCATTATTGAAGTAGGTGATGGCGTCATCCATCTCAGTTCAGTTTAAATAGTATCTGCGCAATCAAGTTGATAATATTGCTGGAAATGAAGTGTCCCCAACTAAGCAAGCCAGAGGCGACAGCGGCAAGGAACCAAAACTCCATCGGTGACAGAATGGAGAAAAAGCTTTTGGAGAAACCAGGCTCAGTCTGGGGGCCAGTTCCCATCTGGCCAGATGAACCAGAAGTTTGTTCCAACTGCAGCAAAGTCAGATTGTAAGGGCTCAACTGGTTACAGTGGTCTTTTCCCGATGGCTGTCTAGGTGACGGGGTCCTCACTGGGGATCTGTCTCTGGGGCTCATTTAGGTGTCCTAGACTCTGCTGACGTTCAGGGCTGTAGGGGCTGTAGAGGTTGTCTCTAGGTGCTGATCCATCATCTGGGCTGGATAAGGACTGGATCAGTTCGCTATTTTGAGTTTAGCAAATTACTGGTCGTCCACTTTTTATATCAACTATGCATTCCATAAGTTTCTCAATTTGGTGTGTTTCACCGGGCCGCAAAGAAATATAGAGCTGAGTATCATCAGCATAATAGTGAAAGCTAAGCCCGTATTTTCTGATGATATTACCCAAGGGTAACATGTAAAGCATGAAAAGTAGTGGCCCTAGTACTGAGCCTTGATGTACTCCATACCGCACTTGTGATCGATATGATACCACTTAATTCACTGCTATGAATTGATGGTGGTCAGATAAGTACAATTTGAACCATGCTAGTGCACTTCCACTAATGACAACAAAGTTTTGTAGTCTATTCAAAAGAATGTTGTGATCGATAGTGTCGAACACAGCGCTAAGATCCAGTAGCACTAATAGAGAGACAACCATGATTGGATGATAAGAGCAGGTCATTTGTCACTCTAATGAGAGCAGTCTCGGTACTATGAGATGGTCTAAATCCTGACTGGAAGTCCTCAGAGATATAATTTTTATCTAAAAAGGAATATAATTGTGAGGATACTACCTTTTCTAGTATATTTGACAGAAAAGGGAGATTCGAGATCGGTCTGTAGTTAACTAGATCTTTGGGGTCAAGTTGTGTTTTTTTAATGAGAGGATTAATAACAGCCATCTTTGTGACAATGATGAAATAATAATAGCCAAAAGAGGATCTATGACTTCTGGAGGCAAAGTAGTTTGGATGGAATAGGGTCTAACATACATGTTGTTGGTTTAGCTGATTTAACAAGTTTATACAATTCTTCCTCTCCTATTGTAGAGAATGAGTGGAATTGTTCCTCAAGGGATCTATACTGCACTATTTGATGTGATACTGTAGCTGACGGCTGCATGGTTACAATTTCATCTCTTATAGTATTAATTTTGGAAGTAAAATAGTTCATAAAGTCATTGCTGTGCTGTTGGGAAATTTGCGGCCCTTTGAAACCAGAGCATGTGAGCGAAGCGGAGCGCGTATCATATTTCCTTAAGGGATGCATCGATCCGATACTGAGGATCGGTATCGGCTCCGATCCAGTCATTTTCTGCGGATCGGGTATCGGGTCAGACGAGACCGATTCAAATACGATCCTGTGCTTTTAAGCTTATAATATTCTGTGTTGTTGTTAAGCCCCACGGAAGCCACACAAACACCATTAAGCACCATACAGTTTTCTTGCATTATATTTCAAGTGTTCTGAAGCTGTTCCATAGTTTAATCTGAGGTACAGATGAATATTAAATTCGTTAAATTCAAGTCCACGTGAACGTCTCTCTCCGCTACGTCTGTCTGTCTGTCATCCTCCATGCAGCATTCAAACCACGCGTCGCGTTCGTTTACTACAGTCAAACTCTTCAAGAGCGCACAGTTACTGAGGTTTAAAACTGTTAAAAGAAAAGGCTCAAAGTAAACTAACTCACAGATTTGATACACTTCTCAGCAATATCTCTTCCCCCTGTACTTTTCTTATCTATGCGGACTCGGAGGGCTGCGCAGCCTGTGTGCTGTGACTCTGTATTTCAAGAGCATCATTCTGCACACGGGATGCGCATTGCGCCGCTCTGTAATGGAGTATTTAGTTTTATAATACTTCTGTGCAATGAAAGATAATAATAGTCTTTCTTGTTCTGTCCTGTCTATAATATGTTGCTGCCTTATTATTGTGTTATACATTTAAAATACGTTTATTTTAATTTTATATTAAATATTTATATATAAATGTATTTGCTTGTTTTTTAAATGTATTTTATAATACAAAGAGCAAGATTTATTCGTAGACTTATTCACTTTTATTTGTAAATAAAAATGCTTCACTAGATTTTATAAATATATATATATAAATATATATATATATATATATATATATATAAATAAAACAAAGCAAGTTTATTTCACAAAAAATAAGTCAAAACTGTTATGAATATATGACTGAATAAACAGCCTATAACGCAAGGCTATTAAATAGCCGTCCAAAACTCATTTTTTGTTAATAAAATTTATTTGGTATGAGCCAGCACATTCATTTAAAGCAGTGGTTCTCAACCCGCGACCCACCATGCTGAACATAATAAAAAAATACTTTCAGTTCTACAATTCATTTTTAGTTTTTACATTAATTAAAAAATATACAAAACAAATAAAAGCTATGTTTTTGTTATGTCAAATAATTTAGTTTTTCATATATTATGTTTAGGCATGAGCAGACTATATGCACTCATGTAATTAATGTTACGCATTTAACAAGTGCGCACTTTGGCAGAATTTAATTCAGATAGTCTTCAGCAGCCTTTCATTCGGTAAAATTGAGCATCAGAATGGACACATTTGTTAAGGGAGGAAACGAAATGTGGAAAATGCCAGCGAAGGAACACGAATATAGTGTCAGAATCAGCAGTGCTTGCCTCACACTGAACATGTTCAGGTAAAAAGAAACATCATCCTTAATTAGAGAAAATGTGTCAAAACATCTCTGGAGAGAACCTTAGATTATTAAAATCGAAAATGCTCTCCATATTTGGATCAACATAGGCTACATTTGTGAACTTTTCTGCAATGTCGCGTGTCGAGTCACGCTTCCGCGCGTCTTACAGACTGTAACTTACAATCACAACTTCATTGTGCTGCTACTCCTTTCCAGCAGAATTTCTCAAGATTCAAGATTTTTATTTGTCACATACATAATTATACAGAATATAGCCAGCAGTTAAATGTAATTGGTCAGCTCCCGACAGCATCAGGTGTTTTATTAATGGTGAGTAGAATTATTTATTAATTTAAATAAATGCAATCGTTTAGATATCATAATATTTAGCCTATAAATAATATTATAAATCTGGTTGGTTTGTCTTGGTGACTAATATGTAAATGACATGCGTGCGGCCCGTGAGACTTGCACTTGGACCATAGTGCTGCCCGGTAGAAAAAAAGGTGGAGAACCACTGATTTAAACATATAGCCTACAAAATGACACGAAGTGAAAATATCATGGTATTTTTTGGTTATGAAAACAACCTAGGGGACTGTTAATGAAACGTGGAAACTGCTCCTGAATAGAATGAATATCACATTGTCATGCAAATCCTTCCCAGCAAACACACGCAGTACAGTTATGTGATTTGTTGGTGCTGTAGGCTACTTTCATTGTACTGTACTGCTGCATGCTTGTAGTTTCTGCGCTTTAGTGAAGTTATATAACGTTACAGCGCGGCGCCGCGTTCGCACATGCTATAGAAGAGCACGTGCCACCAGCACAGTATAACATCTGACAGGACAGTTCGTTTTTTTCTGAGGTGAGAGACTTTTTATTTCATAACAAGTTACGAAAATAACGATAGAATAATGCTACTGACATTAAACCTGTCAACATCTCATCTGACCTCAGATACTGAATTGGGACAGAGCCTTTTTCTCAGGCACTCTTTCTTTACTTAAACTGCCTCGGAGTCAGATGATCTGACAGTGTCAACGGCTTTCATTCACGTCTTTTAAAATAAAAGTCTTGCATCAGAAAAGCATTTAGAATTACGTTTTTTGTTGATGTCGTTTCTTTGGCTGTAAACAATCCGCGACCCACTCAGAACGGTCTGAAGATTCCGCTCCGCTCGCTCAATACGCTCAGCACCGCTCGCTCAGCCCAAAATGCCCCTTTGGTAATTGGCTAATTCCAGAATCTGTGGAATAGGCTAAGCAATAGTTTTGTGGTTGAAAACAGTATGATTTTGTTAATCATTTCATACTCATGTTTATCTTGAATATGTTAAAATGAATTATTTGTCTGTTTCTATGAATGTCTCACATTGGATGTTTCACATTGGGCTGTAGCAGCCAGCCGGTGGAAGATTTCCAGACACCATAAATCAAGTTAGATAAACCGAGGCTGGTACGAGATGACACCAGCAGGGGGATGAGCTAGGGGTCTATCTAAGCAGAAAGCTGCAGAGAAAAATGCATTGTTTTCACATGATCTGCCAGAAGAACATCTGGGTGAAAACTTTCAGTATCGTTTGGGCTGAAGACGATTCTTCAATAAAAACCTTTTTATTCTTAAAACATCCTTCGTCTCGACTATCTTCATCCAAAGACTTCAACCACAGTTTGTCTTAAGCTAATGTTTCTAAAAGCAAATTCTAAAATCCTGTGAAGATTGACAGACGTTTTATAGAATGCATTTCCCCGCAGTTTTGGTCTATTTTAATTTTAGAAAGCGTGTTTCTTTTATTTACGCCACAAAATAATTCTTTGTTAGGTGCATTTCATCTTGTGTGTGCTTTCATGGGCCTGATAAGAAAGGTGTATTTTGTGAAATTCTATATGTGCATTTCATCTTGTGTGGGTGTTTTGAATATGAAGCAGTGTTTTAACGGAAAAGTATACTTTTTCAGTTGTTTAATTTTTTACGAATTTTTTCCAAGTGGCTTCAAAAACAAGACACGTTTTTAAATTAAGAATTTAAATTTTATATATTTAAATTAGGGATGTTCATTGTGGTTATTTTTCCTAACTGTTAACCGACAAATATTTGAAATTAGAACTGAATTAAATTATAAAGAATAAGTGTCTGTGACACGTTAAAAATACTAACAATTGTTTTTCTGGGGATTAATTTTACAATGCGCAAAAAGCAGCAGACAATAGAACGAGGATTTACATGATTGTTCATATTACATCACGCACCTGCAGCACTTCTGCAAGCAGAGAAAAACATAATAAAGCTAGGCACTATATATTATAACGAATAAATAGGCATATACTAGAAATATATTTTCACTTAAATAATAATTTAAGAAAACAAAAGAAATACTGTGCTACAAGCAGCCTACTCTAAAAAAAAGTCCTGGGTTATTTTTTTAACCCAAATGCTGGGTTGAGCCTTTTGGGTCATTTTTTGGGGTTATTTGTTCAGTGTTTGGGTTGTTTGTGTACATTGTATTTTATTTATAAAATTGTTTCTGTGCAGTATATCGTTCAAATTTATGCAGAGCAACATACAGGTGTGCGGTGTGAATCACTAAACGAACGTCGCTCGCGTCGCGTCGGTCTTATTGCATGATGAAGAGTCTGATGCTTTGCATAAAATAAACGATTATATTTATAAAGATACAGAACACAAATACTTTGGATGTTAAAATATGTCCTCAGAGCTGTTTACTGTTTGTTGTTGAGCAGGTCATGAAGGCAATCGCAGTACATTTCCTCCAAGAGTGAAGCGCAGGGCGGCGGTCTAATCCATGAGCAGTCCCCGTCGAACATGACTCCAGCTCGGGCGCGAGAGCAAGCGCCGTTACGGTGGACACACAATTACAGAGTGGTCGATTTACTCGTGAATTACGTATGTTTAATGTTTAATCTTTACTTCTAATGTTTTTTAAACGAGATTAAATAGGCAATGTGTATAGCTTACATAAAAACGAGCAAATGAGAAATAAAGGAAAATAAAGGAAGTTATCATGTAAACCACTGGTTCTGGAGTATTTCACAAAAGTTTAGAGGATTTAAGTTAATCTGTAAACATTATTTCATGCATAAAGTAAAAAAAAAAAAGCTAATATTATAATAGAAACGAATAAACCCATTAGCTGAGTTAAATCAACCATTTATGATGGGTTAAATAAACAACCCAATTTACTGGGTAAAATTAACCCCAAATGTGTTCTGTCCTATATTTACCCAGCCCAAATTGGGTTGTTTTTAACCCAGTGTTTTTAGAGTATGCAGAGTTTGTTCATTATTGTGCTGTGCGAAATTAAAGCAGACGGCAGAAAGCTGCATTCTTTTATTTTGTCTTATTTTACATAAAAGCACAAATAAAAGCAAACCTTTTACAATTCCGATTATCTTCATGAGCAAGAGGAGTTGCTTCCACTGTTAGAAGGGGAAAAAATCAAGTGATTGCTCCAGCGCCGCATGCGCTCACATTTAAGCATTCTACCAAATGCAGCCTGTTCATTATCATTATAAAAAACAACCAGTCAAACATATGGAAAAAACACACTGCTCTGTTTAATTATGTAGTAAAATCTGTGCCGTTAAGCGTTATCAACGTACCACCGTGAAGTTATGCAAAACATTTTGTTTCGCGGGGATATTGTAACGAAGTGATGTAGGCCTACATAAAAGGTAAATAATATTTTGGCATTCAAATATCGCGAATACGGGAACATTTGATTTTTTGTTGAAGAGAGACCCAACATGGGTTTCAGTTTCGTTTTCACTTCTCCTTTGCCAAGATAATCCATCCACCTCACAGGTGTGGCATGTCAAGATGCTGATTAGATAGCATTATTATTGCACATGTGTGCCTTAGGCTGGTCACAATAAAAGGCCACTCTAAAATAGGCAGTTTTACTGCATTGGGGGTTCCGAGGGGGTCTGAAAACCAGTCAGTATATGGGGTGGCCACCATTTTCCTCACCCAGTGCAACACATCTCCTTTGCATAAAGTTGATCGGGTTGTTGATTGTAGCCTGTGGAATGTTGGTCCACTCCTCTTCATTGGCTGTGCGAAGTTGCTGGATATTGGCAGAAACTAGAACACGCTGTCATATATGCCGATCCAGAGCATCCCAAACATGCTCAATGGGTGACATATCCGGTGAGAATGCTGGCTATGCAAGAACTGGGATGTTTTCAGCTTCCAGGAATTATGTACAGATCCTTGCTACATGGATAATCAAGTGCATTATCATGCTGCAACATGAGGTGATGGTTGTGGGCCTCAGGATGTCATCACGGTATCTCTGTGCATTCAAAATGCTATCAATAGAATGCACCTGTGTTCATTGTCCATAACATACGCCTGCCCACACCATAACCCCACCACCACCATGGCCCACTCGATCCAAAATGTTGACGTTAGCTAACTGTTCACCCACACGGCACCATACACGCTGTCTGCCATCTGCCCTGTACAGTGAATACCGAGATTCATCCGTGAAGAGAACACCTCTCCAAAGTGCCAGACACCATCGAATGTGAGCATTTTCCCACTCAAGTCGGTTACAATGACGAACTGCAGTTGGGTCAAGACCCCAATGAGGACTACGAGCATGCAAATGAGCTTCCCTGAGACGGTTTCTGACAGATTGTGCAGAAATTCTTTTTTTATGCAAACCGATTGTTGCAGCAGTTGGCTGGTCTCAGACGATCTTGGAGGTGAAGATGCTGGATATGGAGGTCCTGGGCTGGTGTGGTTACATGTAGTCTGCGGTTGTGAGGCCGGTTGGATGTACTGCCAAATTCTCTGAAGCACCTTTGGAGACGGCTTATGGCAGAGAAATGAACACTCAATTCACGGGCAACAGCTCTGGTGGACATTCCTGCAGTCAGCATGTCAATTGCATGCTCCCTCAAAACTTGCGACATCTGTGGCATTGTGCTGTGTGATAAAACTGCACATTTTAGTGTGGCCAGCCTAAGGCACACATGTGCAATAATCATGCTGTCTAATCAGCATCTTGATATGCCACACCTGTGAGGTGGATGGATTTTCTCGGCAAAGGAGATGTGCTCACTAACACATATTTAGACAGATTTGTGAACAATATTTTAGAGAAATAGACCTTTTGTTTACATAGAAAAAGTATTGAATCTTTGAGTTCAGCTCATAAAAATGGGGGTAAAAACAAAAGTGTTACGTTTATAATTTTGTTCAGTATATATTAGGGGTGGGAGAAAAAATCAATTCTCTGATGCATCGCAATTCTCTCATCAATGATTCTGAATATTTCAAAATCGATTCGATATGCTTTAGAATATTAGAATATAAATATTGTTTAAGATATAGAGTAGTCATCGGCAGGGCAGACTTTAAAAAAACTATTTTGGTTGCACTTTATTTTACAGTACGTGCAACTACATGTACTTACAGTGTACCTAACTAAGAAAGCACTGGTAATGTAAACTATATTGGCTAGGGTTTGGTTCAGTGTTACTACCTAGTTATTATCTAATTATTGTAATAAGCATAAAAATAATATATTATGTACATGAGAAACAGGACTGTAAAATAAAGTGCTACCAAAATGTATACAAAATTGGTCTGTTAAGTAGATGAGGTTGTATGTGCAGGTCGCACAGCTGCCCTGCCTTTTAAATAAACGCACTTAAATGCTGTTTACTGGCAAATTATTTTTCTCAACAACAAAAAAAAAACTTAAAAAAAAAGTTTGTTTAAAGAAAAATATATTTACATTATAAATATTTAAAAATGCATAAACGCATACATTCATATTTACCGTAGACTTTATTACTAGCATGTTTATCTTACATCAAGGTAACTGCATGTCGCTGCTTGGGTTCAATGGACTGCCTGTAGTTTGTTGGTTGCCTTTTTAGATGTCCTCCAATCAGGGAAAGAATGTGATCCATTTGCTAAGAGCTCATCCTGAAGCAGTTAAGGTGTCGGTCAGGGTCAAGAGACAGTTCAGCCACAAGATGCTAATAAGCACCACATTCTCTTCTTCATCAGTTCATGGAGTGTACCCCTTTTTCGTAATCTTCATAACAACATATCCCCTTTAAGTAAGTGGGCAAATAAGGCTAATTAATAAAACACACGTGAACAGAATGACACAATCAGACACAAGGGAAGACTAGGTCATGAGCACATGAGGGAAGAAAACACAACAAAAGTCCATGAGTCTGACTAATATATATATATATATATATATATATATATATATATATATATATATAGTGCTGTCAAACGAATAATTGTGATTAATGTAATGTAAAGTTTGTATTTAGATAATATATGTGTGTGTTCTGTGTATATGTGTTATGTATATATACACATGCAGTACATATTAAGTATTAATCATTCGACAGCACTAATATGGGGAACTAATATTTGAACACGTCACTAATATATATATACAAACCCGATTCCAAAAAAGTTGGGACACTGTACAAATTGTGAATAAAAAAGGAATGCAATAATTTACAAATCTCATAAACTTATATTTTATTCACAATAGAATATAGATAACATATCAAATGTTGAAAGTGAGACATTTTGAAATGTCATGCCAAATATTGGCTCATTTTGGATTTCATGAGAGCTACACATTCCAAAAAAGTTGGGACAGGTAGCAATAAGAGGCAGGAAATTTTAAATGTACATATAAGGAACAGCTGGAGGACCAATTTGCAACTTATTAGTTAAATTGGCAACATGATTGGGTATAAAAAGAGCCTCTCAGAGTGGCAGTGTCTCTCAGAAGTCAAGATGGGAAGAGGATCACCAATTCCCCCAATGCTGCTATTGCTCCAAATAGTGGAGCAATATCAGAAAGGAGTTTCTCAGAGAAAAAATGCAAAGAGTTTGAAGTTATCATCATCTATAGTGCATAATATCATCCAAAGATTCAGAGAATCTGGAACAATCTCTGTGCGTAAGGGTCAAGGCCGGAAAACCATACTGGATGCCCGTGATCTTCGGGCCCTTAGACGGCACTGCATCACATACAGGAATGCTACTGTAATGGAAATCACAACATGTGCTCAGGAATACTTCCAGAAAACATTGGCTAAAACTCTATAGGTCAAAAAATAAGCCATATCTAAACATGATCCAGAAGCGCAGGCGTTTTCTCTGGGCCAAGGCTCGTTTAAAATGGACTGTGGCAATGTGGAAAACTGTTCTGTGGTCAGACGAATCAAAATTTGAAGTTCTTTTTGGAAAACTGGGACGACATGTCATCCGGACTAAAGAGGACAAGGACAACCCAAGTTGTTATCAGCGCTCAGTTCAGAAGCCTGCATCTCTGATGGTATGGGGTTGCATGAGTGCATGTGGCATGGGCAGCTTACACATCTGGAAAGGCACCATCAATGCTGAAAGGTATATCCAAGTTCTAGAACAACATATGCTCCCATCCAGATGTCGTCTCTTTCAGGGAAGACCTTGCATTTTCCAACATGACAATGCCAGACCACATACTGCATCAATTACAATATCATGGCTGCGTAGAAGAAGGATCCGGGTACTGAAATGGCCAGCCTGCAGTCCAGATCTTTCACCCATAGAAAACATTTGGCGCATCATAAAGAGGAAGATGCGACAAAGAAGACCTAAGACAGTTGAGCAACTAGAAGCCTGTATTAGACAAGAATGGGACAACATTCCTATTCCTAAACTTGAGCAACTTGTCTCCTCAGTCCCCAGATGTTTGCAGACTGTTTTAAAAAGAAGAGGGGATGCCACACAGTGGTAAACATGGCCTTGTCCCAACTTTTTTGAGATGTGTTGATGCCATGAAATTTAAAATCAACTTATTTTCCCCTTAAAATTATACATTTTCTCAGTTTAAACATTTGATATGTCATCTATGTTGTATTCTGAATAAAATATTGAAATTTTAAACTTCCACATTATTGCATTCTGTTTTTATTCACAATTTGTACAGTGTCCCAACTTTTTTGGAATCGGGTTTGTATATATATATATATATATATATATATATACACATTTAGTTGTTTAGCAGACAAATTTATCAAAAGTATATACCTTTTTTCGACTGTAATTGGGTATCTGGAAAAAAAGATAAAACACTATAAAGTGCTTGACTATTTTTTTCTCTCTTGTTTAATAGATAACAGAAATAATTATATTATAGCACTTGAATTAGCCAACTACTGTTACTAAAGAGCTTATGCATATTCGAGGACTAAACAATACAGAAAGCTAAAAAAATAGTTTGGTAATCACCAATACTGTTAATTTAGAGCAGCAGTGGCACATTTTTTACATAATTTGTTTTAATAAATTTGTTAGGCACTCTGTAATGAATATAGTTTAAATCTCTACATTACAAATACTTGAATGAGACCTGGATTCATCCAGAAGACTCAGCAACCCCAGCTGCCCTCTCTAACAGTTTCTCTTTCTCTCACACCCCATGTCAAGTTGGCTGGGGTGGGGGCACTGGTCTGCTCATTTCAAATAATTGGAAATACTCAACCCACTCTCCCCTATGCAATTACAACTAATTTGAATCTCATGCGATTACTGTAATAGCTCCTTTAAAACTCCAGATTGCGGTAATTTACTGTCCCCCTGGCCAAATTCTAGCCCCCTTCCTTGAGGAGCTGGATGGGTTTCTGTCCTCTTTCATGGAGGATGGCACTACACTCTTAGTTTTTGGCGATTTCAAACTTCCTCTAGAAAAGCCTTATGCTACAGACTTCCATTCACTCCTAGCTTCATTTGATCTCAAACGCCTTACCACTACTAGCACGCACAAATCAGGCAACCAACTTGATTTAATTTACACATGCAATTGTACTGCAGATAACATTCTGGTACAACCACTACATATCTCTGACTTTTTCTTCATTAAATTTACATTACACTTTGCTACCCGGGTGCCACCAACCCCCTTACTGGTTACTTTTAGATGAAACCCACGCTCCCTTTCTCCCTCCCATTTTTCCTCTGTAGTATCCTCCTCTCTTCCCTCACCTACCCATTTCTCATATCTGGATGTGAATGCAGCTACTGACACTTTATTCTCTACCTTAACCTCTTGTCTAGACGACATTTGTCCTCTCTCCTCCAGGCCAGCACGGACTGCCCCTTCTAACCCCTGGTTATCTGATGTTCTTTGTGAACATGGGACCAGACTCCGAGCGGCAGAGAGAAAATGGCAAAAATCAAACGATCCATCGGACCTGAGTATGTATCAATCGTTGCTTTCATCTTTCTCCGCTGAAGTCCACACTGCCAAATCGTCACATTTCCATAACAAGATCAACAGCGCTCCAGATATGCGTAATCTCTTCAGAACATTTAATTATCTCCTCTGTCCCCCTTCACCACCTCCCACCACCTCCCACCACTTCTATAACAGCTGATTACTTTGCAACTTTTTTTACAGACAAAACTAAAACATTCAGTAGTTAGTTTTCACCTCCACTCACACAGGACCACCAACCAACTAGATCCACTACTCAAACTCCCATCTACTCCTTCTGTCCCCTCACTGAGGCGGAAGTTTCCAAAATTCTCCTCTCCAGCCATCCTACAACATGTCCTCTAGACCCAATCCCCTCACACCTTCTCCAAGCAATCTCTCCCACACTCTTACCAGCACTCACACACATTATCAACACATCTCTCCTCACAGGCATTTTCCCCACTGCATTCAAGCAGGCTCGGGTAACCCCACTGCTCAAAAAACCTACATTAAATACTTATCTTATAGAAAACTACAGACCTATCTCTCTCCTTCCATTCATAGCCAAAACACTTGAACGAGTTGTCTTCAACCAGGTCTCATTGTTTCTTTCACAGAACAACAAACTGGACGCTAAACAGTCAGGTTTCAGGAGTGGCCATTCAACTGAGACTGCGCTACTCTCAATCACTGAAGTCCTGCGAATTGCTAAAGCCGATTCCAAACCATCAGTCCTCATTCTGCTGGATCTGTCTGCCGCTTTTGACACTGTCAATCATCAGATCCTCCTGTCCACACTCTCATCACTGGACATCAATGGGATTCCACTTTGCTGGTTTGAATCCTATCTCACTGGTCGGTCTTTCAGGGTGGCCTGGGGATGGAAGGTATCCAAAGCACATCAATTGGTCACTGGGGTTCCACAGGAATCGGTTCTTGGACCCCTCCTCTTCTCCACATACACTACATCACTGGGTCCCATCATACAGACACATGGCTTCTCCTACCATTTCTACGCTGATGACACACAGCTCTATCTCTCATTTCGACCAGATGATCCAACGGTAGCTGCACAGATCTCAGGCTGCCTGGCAGACATTTCGGCATGGATGAAAGAACATCACCTACAGCTCAACCTGGCAAAGACTGAGCTTATTGTCTTCCCTGCCATTCCGACTCTACAGCATGACTTCACGATTCAGTTAGGTTCATCAACAATTACCCCATCAGCTTCAGTCAAAAATCTTAGTGTAATCTTTGATGACCAGCTGACCTTCAAAGAGCACATTGCAAAGACTGCTCAATCTTGCAGGTTTGCACTACACAGCATCAGAAAAATCAGGCTCTTTCATGCTAAACAACTTCTTGTCCAGGCCCTTTTCATTTCCAGGCTGGACTACTGCAATGCTCTTCTGGCTGGACTTCCATCAAACACAATCAAACCTCTACAAATGATTCAGAATGTAGCGGCACGACTGGTCTTCAACGAGCCAAAAAGAGCCCATATTACACCTTTCTTTGTCTCCTTGCACTGGCTACCAGTTGCAGCTCGCATCCAGTTCAAGACACTGATGCTTGCATATAGAACAACCACAGGATCAGCACCCACCTACTTCCACTCACTATTACGAATCTACACCCCTCCAGAAGTCTGAGATCTGCTAGTGAGCGACACCTCGTGGTACCATCACAGAGAGGCTCAAAATCACTCTCCAGAACACTCTCGTTCACCATTCCTGGCTGGTGGAATGATCTTCCCACCCCCATCCGGAATGCTGGATCCCTGTCAATATTCAAGCAACAACTGAAAACTCATCTCTTTCAACACTACTTGACTTCATCTTAAAAAAAAAAAACTTCTCTCACTTTTTCAAAATCTTCATCTTTATCTTTCTCTTGTACTAGCTTGTACTTATTTGAACAATGCCTGGGACTTGGTGTTACGAGCACTTCCTCTGTCTGTTTGCCTCTTCAAGATTAATCACTTTATGTATTCCCCAATTCTAAGTCACTTTGGATAAAATCGCCTTCAAAATGATTAAATGTAAAAGTAAATGTACAAGTTAAAATAACAATAAATATAATAATACAAAAAACTCTGTATTAACTGATTAATGTTCTGCAGGAACACGTGTTCACTTTGATCACAGTCATACTGTCATTTCTTTATCCTGTAAAAAGGCGGTTATGAAGCGTCTGATATTTATATACAGAATTACACGCTGTATTCCTTAACAGTTCCTACTTTTATAAAATACGTATGCTACGTGTTGATTTTTAAAACTTAATTTAACGTTCAACAACAGATATTTCAGCACAATGAATGTGTTTGCGCTGAGTAGCTACTAACTCCTCTCCTCTCTTCTGTGTTGTTCCGTCTGTCTGCCAGCTGCGCCGGTGCTCATTCTGTAAAAAAATTGTATCAGGACGGACTTTTTATGCAAAAATGAAAATGCTCGCATGGATTTGTGACTTTTACAGAAAATGATATTTTTGAAAGTTTTTGTGCTGAGGGTGAACACACATCTGTCACAGCAGCTGACAGGACAAGCCATTATGCTTATGCATTAGCTTAAAGCTTAAACTAAATATTTATCATGTTTTGAGCAGCTTGGATTACGTACTTCTCCTGCAGCATCTCATTCTGTTTCCTGGACTATTTTTAGATGCATTTTGTCCATAGAAATGCATTATTCAGGCCTGTGATTTGACACGACCGGCTGAAGTTGGAGTGCACTGTGAGCACACCCGACAAATCAAAAATGAGAATTGTTGCCGATTATTTTCATTATCGATAATAATAGTTTTTATCGATTAGTTGTTGTAGCCCTAAAACACAATTATAGTTAAAGTTATATATACAGTATATATATATATGTATGTGTGTGTGTGTGTGTGTGTGTGTGTGTGTGTGTGTGTGTGTGTGTGTGTGTGTGTGTGTGTGTGTGTGTGTGTGTGTGTGTGTGTGTGTGTGTGTGTGTGTGTGTGTGTGTGTGTGTGTGTGTGTGTGTGTGTGTGTGTGTATATTTGTAACACCTCATTTCTTTAAAGCTGTTACTCTGAGGGGTTCAACAGATCTCTGACATGTACTGATTAAAACACTCTTCACAACACAAGTGATCTTTGACTTCTAAATTACTCTTCCCACAAGTGTATATATACAGAGTTGCAAAAACCCAACGAATAAAGCATAAATCATTGTATGATGTTCTTTGTCCTTTAACTGAATCAATGAGGTGAAATAAACTTATCCTTCCATGTTCAGCTGAAGTACGAGGATGGAAGCGAGACAAGACAATGTTAAGATATTTGGTTGCGAGTCAATGTTATTAAATCCACAGCGTCGTTGGCGTGTCGCTGTACTGTGTGCCGCGTTGGAAGAACCCACATGCGGTAGTTTCACTACGGGCCTAGATCGGCGTTGTTGATAACACACCTCGCATCAAGAGGTGATTTACGATGCATCCGATCAATGGCACACGAAGAAATGAATAATTTGAAGAACAAAACAGGTGTAGACATATGCAAATAAAGTCCTTGCTAAAAAGAAAGTAAATGGCTGACATCAGTAACTTCATAATACAGACATGTTGTCAGGTAAATAAATCAAACAATACTCACAGCTGAGAATAAACTCAAAGAGTTCTCAACCAAGACTTTCAAAGAGACAGCTGGTAGCACAAGGTCAACCAAATTGTTCCCCTCTACCAAACTAAATGAACTGACTGAATCTATTGTGATCGAGCTTATATGTAATTTACCTCCAGGCAATAGCACCCTCCAGCTGCTCCTAGAGGTACTACATGTGACCTAAATGCTCCTCTAAAAATAGAGGAGCTAAAGTACAAAAATAAAACCAAATAACATTTTGTCCATTACAATATATATATATATATATATATATATATATATACTGAACAAAATTATAAACGCAACACTTTTGCTTTTGCCCCCAATTATCATGAGCTGAACTAAAATAGCTAAGTCTTTTTCTATGTACACAAAAGGCCTATTTCTCTCAAATATTGTTCACAAATCTGTCTAAATCTGTGTTAGTGAGCACTTCTCCTTTGCCGAGATCATACATCCATCTCACAGGTGTGGCATATCAAGATGCTGATTAGACAGCATGATTATTGAACAGGTGTGCCTTAGGCTGGCCACAATAAAAGGCCACTCTAAAATGTGCAGTTTTATCACACAGCACAATGCCACAGATGTCGCAAGTTTTGATGGAGTATGCAATCGGCCTCACAACCGCAGACCACGTGTAACCACACCAGCCCAGGACCTCCACCTCCAGTGTCTCTTTACCGCCAAGATCATCTGAGACCAGCCATCCGGACTGCTGCTGAAACAATCGGTTTGCATAACCAAAGAATGTCTGCACAAACTGTCAGAAACCGTCTCAGGGAAGCTCATCTGCATGCATGTCATCCTCATCGGGGTCTCAACCTGACTGCAGTTTGTTGTAAACAACTTGAGTGGGCAAATGCTCACATTCGATGGTGTCTGGCACTTTGGAGAGGTGTTCTCTTCATGGAATAATTCCGGTTTTCACTGTATAGGGCAGATGACAGACAGCATGTATGGCGTTGTGTGGGTGAGCGGTTTTCTGATGTCAATGTTGTGGATCGAGTGGCCCATGGTGGCAGTGGGGTTATGGTATGGGCAGGCATATGTTATGGACAATGAACACGGGTGCATTCTATTGATGGCATTTTGAATGCACAGAGATAACGTGCCATTCATCCACGACCATCACTTCATGTTGCAGCATGATAATGCATGGCTCCATGTTGCAAGGATCTGTACACAATTCCTGGAAGATGAAAACATCCCAGTTCTTGCATCGCCTGCATACTCACTGGACATGTCACCCATTGAGCATGTTTTTGGATGCTCTGGATCGGCATATACGACAGCGTGTTCCAGTTCCTGCCAATATCCAGCAACTTTGCACAGCCATTGAAGAGGAGTGGACCAATATTCCACAGGCCACAATCCACAACCTGATCAACTCTATGCCAAGGAGATGTGTTGCACTGCGTGAGGCAAATGGTGGTCACACCAGATACTGACTGATTTTCGGACCCTTCCAATACAGTAAAACTGCATATTTTAGAGGGGCCTTTTATTGTGGCCAGCCTAAGGCACACCTGTGCAATAATCATGCTGTCTAATCAGCATCTTGATATGCCACACCTGTGAGGTGGATGGATTATCTCGGCAAATGAGAAGTACTCACTAACACAGTTTTAGACAGATTTGTGAACAATATATGAAGTTTAGAAACGAAGTTTATAAACTAAGTTTGGGAGGAGCACGTCAGATACTCAGGCTAGTTAGCACAGGTGGTACACAATCTAGGTAATCAACCCTTGGACGTAAATACAGCTGTCTTACCTCCATCTAATTGACGGTTAAGCAGCATTTGGTGGCACCATTTGCCATTGCATCACAGACTCAACATTTCCGTCCAAACAACGAGACCCATGCTGGGGATTTTTCGTAACCTCCGGTCAATCTGCCGGCCCCAGGATCGTCTATTTTTATTTTTATATTTCACCAGACACGGCCGCCGAGCTCCGGGCTTCTTCTTCAGCGGTTTAGACAGCTGCTCTCTGCTCAACCAGCCACACGCTCTCCTCCGCCGGCCGGAGGTCGCAGCAGCAGGCCTTCAAAGAGCCTGGGCCACGCCCCAGTTTTCACCGCAGCAAAGCCTCACTCGCTTCCCGCTTCGGCTCCTCAGCCTTCACCGCATCTCTCCCAGCTGCAGCACAAGTATGCAGCCGGGCCTCTAGCTTCTAGTTCCAGATGCTAACGCGAGGCGGCCTCCGTTAGCATGCAACCACCAATGTTGCCAATAATTCTCAGGGAAATCTCCAAGGCAGGTATTTGTTGATTAAAAGTTGTTAAAAAGACCTCGCGAAGACATTGGATGTTAATGCCACTATGTAACCATGAGTCATGGTTACATAGTGCCATGGTCCATGACACCATGCCCAGAATATACACCGGACATACTTAAAACTCTGTTTTTTTACCAGCATTTAATTGGCATAGCATTCCTTAGATAGATTACCTGGATGAGATAAATGCGTTTTGCGAATACACTCTTGATCACCGCGGACCAACAGTAAATATGAACGGGCACGAGTTATTCTCATTCATTCCGTGCTATATTAATGTTTTGTTTTTGACCTAAATCATAGAGACACTGACTTTGATTTGCATATGCATTTCAGAGGGCTAAATAGAGCCCCTTCACAACAGATTTAGTTCCCAAACAACGGTCAGCTTTGACCCAAATACGAATTTCAGTTACACAATTAATCCGAAATTCGTCAGTAATATATTATCTTGCAGCATCAGTTGCGCAGGTTCTCCCAATTCTCTCTTGTGATTTTCAGTTTACCGGAGACATCACTCTAAACAGATAATTTCAATCAATGAGTTGTCAACTCGAGAACAGCTGTTATTGGATCATTACAACTTACGAAGGAAGCGTTGGAGCAATTTGCGAACCAATTTGTTCATGAATCAGACACCGCTCCTGCATCCCAGAGCTCATTATATACATTATAAGGAGTAACGGTATGTCTCATGATACGTAGCGAAGTAAAAAGTACAGTCTTTGGAACGCAGTTAAAATTACTAAATAAACAACTCCAGAAGTACAGATATTCGAAATGTACTTGAATGCAGTAGCAAAGTTAATGCTACACGACATACCCGGCCGTTTTGGCAATTCTTAGCTTTCAGTCCACCACGGCGAGGTTCGACCACCCGGCTCACGAGTATCAATCTCACGTCAAATGCTGCAAGAGCCTCCGGCTGGACAACCTCACCTTTTCCTCCTTCGTCAGCGAAGCTAACCCATCAAACAGGCGGGCACACCCACCAGTTGGATGTCGGCTAAGCATCCGACCAAACTTTACCTTTCCGTCTTCACCTGTCCGAGCAGTGGAGTCTTGATCTTCCATGGACGCCGGCGTGAGCCTCCCGGCCAGACAACCTTACCTTTTCTAGTCCCACGCTGGCGACGCTTACCCGTCCAACACAGCGGGTTATTGTGCCCCGTTGGGCGTCGACGTGAGCCTCGCAGCGAGACGTCTTACCGCTTCCCCCTTGGCAGACGAGACTAACCCGGTTAGACTCAGTGAGTATTGGCCTCCCGTAGAGTTCGGCGTCAGTCTCAGTCACCCACCTATTTTTTCCGTCCGACGGGCGACGAGGCCTAGCCGTCGCTGCGGTCCTCGTCCGCCCGCCGAACACCATTCAACTGTCTCTGCTATCCTCAAACCTTTTTCCCCCGCCTGGCGAGGCTTACCCGTCCGATGTCCTAAGTCTTACAATCTCCCCTCGGATGCTGCGAGAGCCTTCCCCAGTTCCGGGTTTCTCTTCTCCCTACTCGCCGGCGAGACTATCCATCTGGCAGCGTAGCCTTGGTCTCATGTCAAGACGTTGACACGGTCTCCCGGTGGGCTCCTATGCTTGCCGTCCGCATGCGACGCTCATCCATTCGATGCCGTGAGTCTCGATCTCCCGTCGGATGTTGTGAGAGCCTCCTTGTCGGGCGTCCCAAACTCTTTTTATCTGCCTAGCCGATAGGACCCATCCGTCCGTCCGTATTGTGCCCTATCGGAGGCTTCATGGGTCCTCTCGGCCAGATACCGCCCTCTGTCCTCTGATTAGCAGGGGCTGATGGCCAGTAGGGCCGGTACACCGATTCCGTGAACTATCCCACTGCAGGCAACTCGGGTTCTCCTGGCCAGGGCTCCAACCATGCTGCTCCTCCATCGGCGGGCAGGGCTCACCCGTCCCAATGCGGTGAGCCATCGCTGGGCCTCGGTTGAGCCCGCCCTTACCGGTCACCCCAAAACCACAAAGTTTACTCCGGCGGTCGGTGGGGCCCACACATGCATGCAAAACCGCTCCCTCAGAGCACGTAGACCCCCCCGGCCTGCCACACAAGTTACTCCTCGGAACTAGCTCCCGCCAGATCTCAAACGCGTATTTGGGGGGAAGAATCTTAGTCTGGCGGCTGTCCTACATTATATTGTTTTTGGGGGTTCACTGGGTTCGGGCCATTCCCGGCTAGGAGCCCTCCCCCAGGACAGCACGCCTACAACGTATTACCATACACGCCAAATACGCATTACGTTTATCGTGCTAGTAGATGTAAGTGTGAAATCGTGAAATGAAGTTTAGAAACAAAGTTTATAAACTAAGTTCGGGAGGAGCACGTCAGATACTCAGGCTAATTAGCACAGGTGGTACACAATCTAGGTAATCAACCCTTGGACATAAATACAGCTGTCTTACCTCCATCTAATTGACGGTTAAGCAGCATCCCTCCACCCCCCCCTTCTCCACCAATATCACTAGAATTCTAATCACACAGGGGGGGGTTCACTGGGTTCGGGCCATTCCCGGCTAGGAGCCCTCCCCCAGGACAGCACGCCTACAACGTATTACCATACACGCCAAATACACATTACGTTTATCGTGCTAGTAGATGTAAGTGTGAAATCGTGAATTGAGAGAAATAGGCCTTTTGTGTACATGTGTACTTGTGTACATGTGTACTTGTGTAACATGTGTGTACTTTTGTGTACAAAAGTCTTAGATCTTTGAGTTCAGCTCATGAAAAATGGGGTATATATTTATATATCTATATATATATATATATATATATATATATAAACGCAACACTTTTGTTTT